>JARYZH020000115.1:600000-847500 GCA_030021035.2 Notholithocarpus densiflorus | reverse complement strand
TTGGGGTTTAAATATTATGTTGGTAAACTAGTGGGGCCTAAATGTGAATTTGAGAAAGTGTTGGGGGTTAAAATATAATTTTGGAAAAAATTAGGGCTAAGAATGTAATTAAGGGAGGTGCAAGAACTTTGAAAAAACAAAAACTGAAAGGTTTGTGGGTTTATTTTCATTGGACTTTTATGTTTCGTTTGGATTGAGGAAGAGTAGAGTAAAATTGGACAAAAATTAGTCTAATTTTCAATCAATTCTACTTTACACTCCTTTACTTCTCTTCCCTCACCTCTCAATCCAAACCGGCTAATATAGTGGACTTGTTAAATTTTGTCTTCGGGCTTTTCAAATCGGATTAGGCATTTGTTTGAATTTGAATTAATTCTTAGGTTGAATACAAAGTTGGGTTCAAAATTGGGTTTGTTAGGTTTAGATTGGGCTTTATGGGTTCAAGTCTTGGGTTCCTGTTGGGCTTGAGTTGAGTTTAAAATTTGACGGGATCAAGGTTTTTGGGGTGGGCTTGCTCATGATTTGGACTGGGAAGTTTTGATTTTGTTTATATTATTAAGAAATGAAATATTATGCAATTTTCTATTCTAACCCGCTGCCACTGTGGATAGAACATTTTGATCCTTACCTTATTTTATCAGCTCAATTGCACACTTTCATAGTTTCTTATATTGCTTACTTTTCGTTATCCAGAAAAAAAAAAATTAAATGATTTTTTGTACAAGGAGTATATTATAAAGCCCAATCAATTTCAATATGATTCTACTCACCTATGCATTTCTGACCACTCGATCACCTGAGATTCCAATACATCCTAATGCTCGAGCAATTGCCTCTTCAAATTGTAACACAAACTCATGTCAGACAGGACTAGTTCATGCAATGGTAATTGACTTGTCATTACTAAAGAAACAAGATTAACCTACATTCGATCAAATATTACTAATTTAACATGATATAAGTTCCTACTATTTTTGCATATACTTTTTCAAACCATTTAGGATCAATTACTAACACACTTTTTTTTTTTTAATTATTTTTTTAATTATTTTTATTTTTATTTTCTTTTGGCGTTCTTATTAGAATGCTAAATCATTATAATTATAATTTCATAATCAAATAGAGATTTTATTAAAGTCTATTGTATAAATAGGCAGGGTCCCGTGAGTGGTACGAGTAGGGGTGTTTGTGGTGCGGTTTTAGGCCAATTTAAGTGCTGCACTTTGCGGTGCGATTTGGCCAAAACTATCACTACACCGTACCTCAGTTTTGCGGTCATATATGTGGTGCGGTACGATGCGGTTTAGTCAGTTTTAGACTAGTATATATTTTTAAGATGTTATGACTAATTACTAGTTTACTATTAATAACCATGACAATAAGTTTATATGTAAACACACACACACACAACATGTGTAACAAAAAAAGTAACATAAATATATACAAGACCAAAAAAATCTATGATAGATTGTTAATAAACTAAAAAAACACAAACATATACAAAAAAAAAAAATCCATGATAATAATGTTAAAAAAAAGGGTAAATTATAATTAACCCACCTGTGGTTTGATTGAAATTTAAGTTGCTTACTTGTGGTTTGAAATTTGACATTTTACCTACCTGAGGTTTAAACAAAATTTTTCTACCTATGGTTTGAAAGCCTATGATGTAAGTGTTAAGCTGGATTCTTTTTTTTCTTATTTGATCTTGTTTTATTATGTTTTTTGTGTTTTTGGAGGAGAAAAACGTAAAAGTTGAGCAAAATTACATATTTACCCTTGTTTTTAACAGATGTGGGTTATGGAACTCTAATTGGGCTAACCTCAAGTGGCTAAAGTGTCAAATTTTAAACCATATGTGGCAACTTAAATTTCGGCCAAACCACATGTGGGTAAGTTGTAATTTGCCCTAAAAAAATGTTAATAGTGAATAAGAAGACCAATGATTCAAACAATCTAAATAGTTTCAAGAAATCGTGAATAAGAAGACCAATGATGTACATGTTGAGGAATCCCAGTATAATCCAAAGGGTTGTTGGGAAGCTGGCCTTAATCAGCTTCCCTAACAACAATGAGGATCATGAGTTGGAACTGTAGAGGTTTGGGCAAATCCTCTGCAGTTCTACAATGCAAGAAAAAAGCCCTGGAATTAAAACCTGAATTTTTATTTCTCATGGAAACCCGTTTAGCTAGTGGTAAGGGTTCAGAAGTGTGGCAAAAATGTGGATTTTCTGAGGGGTGGGAGGTTCCTAGGGTGGGTTTTAGTGGTGGCCTTATTCTTGCTTGGTTACCTAGACAAGGAGTACAGATTGTTTATGATTCCCCAAACCTAATTCACATCAATGTGCTGGACAATAGAGGCTATGGACATCCTGATCATGCTAAGAGAGGGGAGGTATGGCAACAGCTAAGATCTCTAAAACAACATTCCCATCCTAGCTGGCTCTGTATAGGAGATTTTAACCAAGTTCTATCAAAGGAAGAAAAATTATCTTTTAGAACTGGGAACATTATTAGAGCAGAAGAGTTTCAACAAGTACTTAGTGATGTGCAATTATGTAATTTGACTGCCTCTAGACAGAGATTTACATGGATGAATAAGAGGGAGGAAGATGATTTTGTCATGGAGAGGTTGGATAGAGCCTTTGGTAGTGTAGAATGGGTTAACAAATACCCCTTATATTCTCTTAGGAATCTCCCAATTGTCAGATCTGATCATGGACCAATTATCCTAGATTTAGAAGTTCAGACACCTTTCAGAAGAAGGCCTTTCCGTTTTGAATTTATGTGGTTAACCCATGCTGGGTGTAAGGAGATGGTGCAAAATGCTTGGGGGTGTCAATCCACAGGGTCTAGAGTTGCTCAGTTGAGAAATAAGCTCCTCAATATTAAATACAAGGCTTTGGAATGGAAAAAGAAAGTGTTTGGCAAGGTGGAAGTTGAAATTAAGAGGAAACAAATTAAACTACAAACACTTCAGGATTCCATTGCAACAAATGAAGATGTAAGGAGGGAGAGAGTATGTAGAGAGGAACTTGAGGAACTTTTGGACAGAGAGGAGTTGATGTGGGCTCAAAAAGCTAGAACTAATTGGATCCTTCATGGTGATAGGAACACAAGATATTTTCAGACAGTGGTTAGACAAAGAAGGTCTAAAAACAGGATCCTTCAAATTAAAGATGAGAGAGGGGTCTTAACTGATAATCCTGAGGAGATAGAGAATATTTTTCTGGACTTTTTCAAAAGGAATTATAGTGGCAATAGCAATCTAACTGTGGATAATATCCTTCATGAACTCCAAGGACTTCCTATCCCTACTCTCTATAAACAACACCTTCAGTTCCTTAACATAGGTATTTCAGATAGAGAAATTGAGGAAGCAGTGTTTCAAATAGGGGCCTTATAAAGCTCCTGGGCCTGATGGCATTCCTGTTTTTTTCTTTCAACAATTTTGGGATATTGTTAAGATTGATGTATGCAATGTAGTCCAAGCTTTCTTTCATTCTAGCTTTCTCCTTAAAGCACTTAATCAGACCTTTATCACTCTTATTCCAAAAATTCCCCACCTTAAGGAGGTTTCTCATTTTAGGCCTATCAGTTTGTGCAATGTGATATACAAAATCATTTCGAAAGTAGTTGTTAATAGACTGAAAACCCATCATGGATAGCATTATTACACCGTACCAAAATGCATTTATCAAGGGTAGAAATATCTCTGACAACATCCTTCTGGCACATGAAATCATTGATGTGGTTAGGAAAAAAAGGGGGAGGAGAGATAGATTTGGAGTTTTGAAAATTGACATGTTTAAAGCCTATGATAGAGTTAATTGGATTTTTCTAAAGGCAGTTCTTTTTGCAATGAACTTTGATTCCAAGTGAATTAATTGGATTATGGAATGTGTGTCTTCAGTTGAGTATACTTTATTGATAAATGGTAGCATGATCAAGTCCTTTAAACCATCCCAAGGCTTGAGACAAGGAGATCCTATATCTCCATACCTTTTTCTCCTATGTGCAAATGTTCTCTCCATTTCCCTAACCCAAGCTGAGGAGCTTAAGAAGATAAAAGGTGTAAAAGTTGGTAGGAGTGGCTTCACTTTTTCTCACTTGCTATTCGCTGATGATTCACTGAATTGGTATTGTTCCATCTCGGGTCAGTCTATCAACCTAGCCAAATCTGATGTGTTTTGCTCACCCAACATGCCTTTGGAGGAACAACAAGACCTTGCCAGAACCCTCCTGGTTAATTTGGTTCAACGACCCCGTAAGTATCTTGTTGTTCATTTCAAGTTGAGAGGTAATAGGATTGCTGACTTCCAATTCCTCATTGATAAATTAAAAGCAAAACTTCAGGGTTGGAAAATCAAACTTTTATCTCAAGCTAGTAGAACAACCTTAATTACTTCTGTTCTTCAATCCTTACCCTTATACACCTTTGCATGCTTTAAAATTCATGAATATGTGTGTAATAAAATGGATTCAATCATAAGTGCATTCTGGTGGGGTCATGATTGTGGTGAGAACAAACTTCATTTAATTAACTAGGATAGGGTTAGTCAACCAAAGAAGTTTGGTGGATTGGGCATTAAAAAATTCAGGCATATGAATCAGGTTATGCTACACAAGCAGTATTGGAGAATCAACCAGAATCCTCAACTCCTTTTAGCTAAAACTTTTAAGGCTAGGTATTTCCCAGCTGGTACTATTCAAGATTATAGGTCAAAACCTCATTATTCATGGGTTTGGAGAAGTATCATCCAACAAGAAAATCACCTTTTGAAAGAGGGTAGGCAGAGAGTTGGAAATGGGTATAGCATCCCCCTAAATCATAGGAGTTGGTTCACACACAGAAATTTCCAAGTACCACAAAGTCAGCTCCCAATAGGCACTGTGGGGGATCTGATTGATCATAATAATAGAATTTGGAAGGTGGATTTGGTGAGAAAGTTGTACCCGTTTCCTCAAGCAACTGAAATTCTTCAAATACCTATATCCAAGACTGATTCTGTGCAGGATAATCTTCTTTGGAAGTTTTCAAGGGAGGGGGATTATCAAGTGAAGAAAGCTTATGAGTTGATAGCCCAGGACATAGCAAGTCAGTCTAGACCTATTCAGGCTCAGAATGACTGGTGGATGTCCTTTTGGAAGATTAAGGTTCCTTTGAAAATCAGTACATTCATTTGGAAACTCTTAAATAACTGTCTTCCTACCTTTCTTAATCTGTATAACAGGGGTATCACAAACATCAAATGTTGTCCAATGTGAAATGAGGAGGAAGAAAGTCTCACTCATCTCTTTCTTCAATGTCCCTTTGCCAGAGCTTGCTGGCATGGCTCTACACTATCAATTCACACAACTGAATTCATCAATACATCTGTCCAACGGTGGATTACGTAACTCATCTCAAGATATAATAGGAATGGTATGGTTTCAATGTGGTATCTACAGGATGGTTTTACCATTCTTTGGACAATCTAGACTCATAGGAACAAAGTGATTCACCAAGGAGTTACTCCAAATCCAGTGGAAGTAATACTAACTGCTCAACACCTATCTTGCAGGTACAGAGACACAGTCTTAAACAGGAATAGTCTAGGAGGCTGGGAGGGTCGTGGCATTAGATTAGGGAGGTGGAGTGCATCAGATTAGATCAGAACAGGGAGGCAAAGTGTAGCAGGGGACTGGCAGATAATTATCAAGCTTGTAGATAGTAGAAGCATAAATTTACATAGATATGGTACTGGTTATGAAGCTCTAACAGTTCAAGGGGAGAGGGTGTTTTTTGGAGCAATCAATAGCAATGCTCGAACATCAACTGGAGCACTGCTGGAGGCTATGCTTGAAATTGTTCTTATAGCAAAGGGTCAAGGTTTTCAGCAAAGTTTGGTTCTCAGCAATAGCAGGAGTCTTATGCAGACTTATAAGAACAACACAACTTTTGATTAGTTAGGTAGTGATAGGCCAAGAATGTATTGACCCCTTGTGATGACTTAATTAATTGATTAGCCAAGTTTATTAATTAATCAAATTGACATGCAAAATGCGTGGTAGCACAAAAAAATCACCAATTAACTAAAGTGCAGTGGAAATTAAATTGACACGGCGATTTGTTTACGAATGGGGAAAACCTACAAGGCAAAAACTCTACCGGGTGATTTTAAGGTCACCACTCCCGAGAATCCACTATTATCAAAACAAGCGGTTACAAGTAAATGAATCCCAGTACCTTATACCAACCTACAGTTGAACGCTTACCCCAATACCCAATTGGACTTGTTCTGTAGTGACAATCTCTCCTTTTCAATTCACGACTCTCAGTACGTGACTAACCAATAAATGCACAGATCCCAGTACGCGACTTGATCACCAACTTGAGAAAGATGTTGGCTGCAAAGTTCTTCAGTTCATTACACGATGAAGATCAAGAAACTCCTTGGTCACAAAACCCTAAGGTGTACAAACACAGCAGCTTCTTCAAGAGAAAGATGAACTAGGGAAAATTCTGTCTCCGGTCACAATTTGCATGAACAAAACTTTTCTTCACACTCGTGCAACTTTTTACGGCCCTTAAAATAATCCTTATATATGTTTAGGGTTGTGAGAAAAGAAAGCCTAAACATGTACTCACTAATTGGATGAAAATCAGCTTTGAAAAATTGAGTTTCATAAATCTTGATAGATAGCCATCTATAGAGCTAGCTGTCGAGCCACGGGCTGAAACAACTTTTAAACCTCGATAGATGCTAGCTGTCGAGATTTAAAATCTAGTATTTTCTCACTTGTTTCTTGGACAAACTTGCATGACTTTAACACTTGAACTTGAAACCTTGTTCCTTGAAGTATTAAACACATTCTAGATCTACCCAATTATAAGTAAAATGTGTTTTGTCAAAGGATTAGCCAATTACATAAAATATTGACATATGTTCCTAACATGATTCACAAATGTCCTAACAATCCCCCCCTTTGGCAATCCGTGACAAAACCACAACAAACAAATAAAATATGAGAGAAGTCATAAATCACTTAACTCATAATCAATTGTTGAATACAATAAAATCTATCCTAACACAAACTCTTGAAAAACTTTGCAAGAAGAGAGTTTATGGCAAGTAGACTTTGACAACCTGTATTTCTGAAACACTTTAAACAAAACTCATTAAGGCATCTTAGTGTGAAACAGAAATATAAGGTTGCATACAATATATAAGAAGCATGTGCATAAAGAGAGAAAAGAAACACCACATGTAAAGATAGGTGAAAGAAAGTAATAACAACCTCAATAAATATATCAACATAAATACAAGGTTTGCTATCACTAAGTGGTCACAAAACCAATGTACAAGATATAATGTATCTAGAATAGAAAGAAAAGAAAAGATACAAAAATCCTCGCTACATCCTTCATATACACACTCCCTTTATCATAAAATCTCCTATACTAACCCTCCCTTTATGAGTATGACTACTCTCATCTCAAAATTACTCCCCCTTTTTGTCACGAGTGACAAAGGGCAAGTACATCAAGTAGATATCTCATTATCACTGGGCGAGCTAGCACCATCATCCTCATTAGCATCCTTACTGCCGGAGCCATCGTCACTCTTATCGTCAGACGCCGGTGGAGATGGAGAAGAAGCGACAGTGAAACCACCCATGACAATTTGTTGTCGTGCGATACGACCAACACGGGTGTTCACTTGACACAACTCATCACTAAGAGTGTCAAGGTGAGCATCCATGCGCACAAGCTGTGCCATGATGGCCTCAAGTGTCACTCCACTCGCAGAAGATGAAGGAGCGGAGGTGGAAGGAGCGGTAGAAGCTGGAGGAGTAGCTGTCTCTGGCCGTGACCACTTCGGTCAAAGCTGAGCCTCACTTCGTCTGACGGTAGCCCTATCTATAGCACCTATGACTGAGAAATGAGGGGACGCGGAAAAAGAGACAGAAAAATGGCGAAGGATTTGCATGATAGCCGAAGGAAAAATAAGCATATCACAGGTCGCCGTATCCCTATAGACGTCTATAAGGGATAGAATAAAGTGAGAAGGGAAGTCGATAGAGATATCCTTTAAGAGGGATAATAAAAATCGAGCACGAGTCTCTGTGATAGTGTTATAGTGAGACAATGGATGAAGAATGAATGTCATCACCATGTTAAGGAACCTTGGACCTTTTGCAAAGCCCGAGCAAGGGGTGTTTTGACGATCACCCTAAGAAGAAGGTGTCTCACAAAAGAGAGACGAGAGTTCGTCTTTGGACACTGTCCTCAGACGCTTACAACCAGGGTAGTCAGGATGCGCTACCCTAGGAATGTGAAGTACCTCAGAGACAATCTCTGGAGTAACTACGATGCGAGTACCTTGAACGCGAGAGAAGAAATGAGGTATAAAAGTATTGATTTTGTGCATATTGGAGTAAAACTCCTGTATGATCACGGAAGGGCACGTGACCGGGATGCCACACAGTGACTCCCAACCCCTACTGTAGATGACAGTGGGTAGGTTAGTGTTAGAAAAATCTGACAGAACGACTTGGCGTTTCGAATGAATGCATCGTCGTGAAAAGTTCTCCGAGAAGTCTGACAGGGCCTTTTCATCACGGAACCTGATGTGAGATGGAGTGGGGTCAGAAGGAGAAGAAGAAGATGCCCTGGAATGAAGAGGGTTCCGGGATGGAGTGGATTTGCATTTAGGTGCCATAGAGCAGACTAACATAAGAAAGAGAGAGAGGGAGAGAGAGAAACAATCAGAAAAGCACCAACAAGACAGATATATAGAAGTATAAAACTTAAAGGTATGTATGCATGAAAATGCATGAACATGTGACATGAAAACTTAATTACATCATTGACTCAACCCAATCCAAACCTAACAGCACACAATCATATTAACAAGGTGAACACACATCTAAATGCATGAAACATTGTTATAATGTAAATGTGATGCAATGCATGATCATTTGGGATCAAATATACAAAACCCATCCCAAAAATTTAGTAAAAACTTCATTGATTTTGAAAAACCTTAAAAATTTCCAAAAACCCCAAAAGTTAGGTTAGAAATGCATGAAATGTATGATAAGATGATGAAAAGAGGATCATACCTGTGATATATGCAAGATTAAAACCAAAGAAGGAGTGGGGAAAAGATTTGGAGTGATTTAGAGGTGATTTGGGAGGTGAAGAGGCAGAATGGATCGAGAGAGATCGAGAAAAGTGAGTGAGAAATCGCGAGGATCGCTTATATAGAAACTTCATAAACCTCGATGGATCGAGAGCTATTAAGAGCTATCGAGATTTAAAATGCGCCTTTTAGCTATCGAGGAGCTGTCCAGAGGTTTCCTCAGCAATGAAGCTCGATTGATCGAGGAAGCAGTCGAGCAGCTATCGAGAGGTCAGAAAGTTTCTTGATGGATCGAAGTAGCTATCGAGAGCTATCGAGAATGCGATAAAAAGAAGCTGAAGGGTCTCAATAGATAGCCTAGCTGTTGAGAGGTATCAAGAAGCTATCGAGATTGCTTAAAAATAGTTTTTCAAATAAGAGAAAAACACAGATATGAATGCAATTAAGCATGCTACTCAACCAAAAATCCAAACAACATTTTAAGCTCTCAAAATCATCTCTCAATCAAGAAAAATGTTAAGCACATAGATCCAAAACACACACACACACACACAAAACAAATCTAACCAATTTTATATTTCAAAAACAAGTTAAGACAGTTTAATGAGCATACATTTACACAAGTATTCCTTGTGATGGCCAAATTACATTGTACCTGCACATGTATCAAAAGTAACAAAGAATTTTGCGTGTTGTGTGTTAAAAACATCACAAGATTGCATAAGTGTCTACATGTTATGACAATTTAAGATATGAGAAAATCACTTTAACTCACACACAATCATAACTGTTTGATAGGGACTATCACCTTCGAGATACATTCTATAACTCCCACATCTCCTAGAAGATACGCTTGCAATTATATATAAAGCATTTTGATTCTTTTTGCTTTTTATTTTTCTTTGCATATTTTTCTTTTAGTAAGCATATCATGCATGGGCATATAGGAGAGAGAAAAGAAATACCCAATGATGTTAAGCATTTGACATTCCACTTTTGCTATGCCGAAGCATACAAATGTCATTTCATGATTGGCGGGCAACAGTGGTGAGATGGTTATTTATGCATTTCTCTTAGGATTTTCTAGTCCTTCCTATCAAAAAGAGTGATACGAGTGTTAAGTCCAAAAGATCACTTAACCTTACTCATCACAAATATGAGCCACAAAACTCACTTGCTTAGTTGCGCATAGAGATGCTCATCTAAGCTACAAAAGATACAAAGTTTAGAAAACTTTGTTTTATTGGTCATCCAAGGTACACAAGTACCAATGTACACAAACACACTGTTTTTGTATTTTTCTGATTTTTCAATTTTTTTTTTTGTTATTTTTATATGAAAAACAAAATAAACCAAAATTGAAAAGAAAACAAACAAAAACAAGTTAAACAAAGTAATGCATAAAACTAGATGCAAATGCATGAGGAAGGAGGAGATCAATCCATGGAGATAACACCAATGTTTTGGCGAAGGAATTCAAACCATTTGTTATCAAGAGGTTTGGTGAACAAGTCAGCCTTCTAATAATTAGTGTGAATAAATTCAAGAGTAAGAGTATCATCTTCGACAAGCTCCCGAATGAAGTGATGTCAAATCTCTATGTGTTTAGTTCGAGAATGTTGAACCGGATTCTTAGAGATGTTGATGGCACTAGTATTGTCATAGTAGATGGTAAGATGCTCTTGACAAATACCGTAATCATGGAGGAGTTTTTTCATCCATAGAAGTTGGGTGCAATAGCTACCAGCAACGATGTACTCAGCCTCTGTAGTGGATAATGAGATGGAATTCTGCTTTTTGCTCATCCAGGAGACAAGATTATTACCCACATAGAAACAACCCCCCTAAGTACTCTTTCTATCATCAACATTCCTAGCCCAGTCAGAGTCAGAATACCCAGCTAAGACATCATTTGTGTCCTTGCTATACCACACACCAAAGTCGGCAGTGGTTTTGACATACTTTATGATTCTTTTCAAAGCAATCATATGAGACTCTTTGGGATTAGCCTGATATCTAGAACACACTCCCACACTATAACTAATGTCAGGTCTACTAGCAGTAAGGTAAAGAAGACTACCTATTATGCTTATATAGATAGATGAATCTATACTTTTACCTAACAAGTCAACAGTGAGTTTAACATTTGGGCTCATAGGGGTTCTAACAGAACTAGCAGATTCCAAACCAAACTTTTTCACAAGATTTCTTGCATATTTAGATTGAGATAGGAATATACCTGAATCTTGTTGACGAATTTGCAAGCCAAGGAAGTGAGTTAGCTCTTCAATCATGCTCTTCTCGAACTCGCCTTGCATGAGTTTTGAGAAACTATGAGCAAGTTCATCCTTAGTCGACCCAAAGATGATATCATCAACATAGACTTGAGCAACTATCAACTCGCCGTCTTCCCTTTTAATGAAGAGAGTTTGATCAGCCTTTCCTCTTGTGAACCCATGCAACACCAAATATTGTGTAAGTCAATTATACCAAGCTCTACGGGCTTGCTTTAAACCATAAAGTGCCTTCTTGAGGTACAACACATGATCCGAAAGGTGTGGATTAATGAATCTTTTTGGTTGAGCCACATAGACATCTTCTTTAAAGAACCCATTTAAGAAAGCAGTCTTTACGTGGTATAACTTGAACTTCAAATGACATGCTAGGGCTAGGAGAACTCTGATGGACTCCATGCGGGCTACTGGGGCAAATGTCTCATCATAGTCTACTCCTTCCATCTGAGAATATCCTTGAGCTACAAGATGAGCCGTGTTGCGGATCACATTACCCTCCTCATCAGTCTTATTGCGGAATATCCACTTTGTGCCGATGATGTGCTCACCCTCCGGTTTAGGTACTAGAGTCCAGACATCATTCCTCTGAAACTGAAGTAGTTTATCATGCATAGCTTCAACCCAGCTTTCTTCTTGAAGAGCTTCCTCAACTTTAGTGAGTTCAACCTGTGACAAGTAATAAAAATAAGACACAAAGTTAGCAACGCATTTATCAACTGTACGCTTCCTTAGTGTAAGTTCATTCATGTTTCCCACAATATCTTCAGAAGGATGATTCAATTTGATCCTGGAGAAGGTTCTTTCTCTTCATGGGTTTTAGAATCAGGTGAAGTAGATATGTCTGTTGAATCTTCTACAACACTTAGAGTATTGGGAGTACTAGGGGATGCGGGCTCTTGTTCAACAATTTCTTGAACTTCCCTGGGCTCGGGAGGAAGAATCTCTTTGGGGATTTCCTCACTAAATTTCTCAGAACCAGAATCCGAAGATTCATCAATAACAACATTTACTATTTCCATTACCTTCATGTTTCTTTTGTTGTATACCCGAAAAGTCTTGCTTGTAGATGAGTGTCCCAAAAATATTCCTTCATCACTTCGGGAGTCAAATTTTCCCACATTCTCTCTATCCTTGAGAATGAAACAAGTACTTCCAAAAATTCTGAAATATTTCACATTTGGCTTTCTTTCTTTTCATAACTCATATGAAGTCTTCTTGGTGCCGGGTCTAAAGTATACCCTATTTACCGTATGACATGCAGTGTTAACGGCTTCTCCTCACAAGTTTCTAGATACATCCTTGTTGTGCAACATGACTCTAGCCATCTCTTGAATAACCATGTTCTTCCTTTCTACTACACCATTCTGTTGAGGAGTAATAGGAGCAGAGATTTCTTGAGATATACCTGATCTCGTGCAAAAGGATTCCATATATGAGTTCTCGAATTCCTTACCATGATCACTTCGAATTCGATCAATTTTCAGGCTCTTCTCATTCTGCAATCTTGTGCTCAAGGCTTCAATGTGCTCAGGAGAATCAGACTTGGATCGTAGGAGGATGACCTAAGTGTACCTGGTGAAGTCGTCTACCACAACCATGATGTATCTCTTTCTACCAAGAGACTTGGTTCTAGTTGGACCCATAAGATCCAGATGTAGTAGCTCCAATGGTCTGGATGTAGCAGATGTCTGAGTGCCCGGATGTTTAGCTTTCGTTTGTTTCCTAAGCTGACATGGTCTACACACCACATTGCTCACTCTATTGAGCTTTGGTATCCCCAAAATTGACTCATGCTTAGATACAATTAAAAGATGTTTGTAACTAGCATGTCCCATCCTTTGGTGCCATAGATCTTCATTTAGTAAACGAATACTATTGCACACAATATCAGCATTAGGAACCAAGCCATAACAATTGTCTGGAGTGTGAACACCACTTATGAGTTTCTTTCCAGACTCATCCATGACAAGGCATTTTACCTTTGAGAAAAGTACCATGAAGTCTTAATCATATATCTGACTTATGCTCAACAGGTTCACTCTCAGACCTTCTACATATAGAACATTTGCAATGTTTGGCAGTCTAGGTAGATAGATGATTTCCTTTCCTTTAATCTGTAATTTGCTCCCATCACCAAAAGTGACATTACCACCTTTCTTAGACTCGAAAACCTTGAAGATAGATCGGTCTCCAGTCATGTGTCTTGAGCAACCGCTGTCAAGATACCACAAACATGTGTCCATAACCTTAAATGCGGACTTCATCATGAAGCACACTTCGTGCTTAGATGACAGATCAATGGGAATGGTGTTTTCTCTCATCTGCCTTTTATGAACTAAACCTTTAACTTTCACTCTTCTCAGATGAACTCCTTTGCACATTTTCATTCTAAAACAGTCTAGATTCTTCTTTGTCAAGCTGAGATCTTTTCCAATAGTCATCATAATAGAATTTAAATAACTTTTAGATTTGTATTTTCTGATACACTTAAACAAGTAGAGATTAGAAAAACAATATGTATTTGAAAACAAAGATCTCTTCAAGCCGGTTGCAGCCATGACAATAGGGGTCAATGGATCGCATAGCAAAGATTAAAAACCTAATCAGAGTGTGCTTGCTCTGATACCACTTGATAGGCCAAGAATGTATTGACCCTTTGTGATGAATTAATTGATTAATTAGCCAAGTTTATTAATTAATCAAATTGACATGCAAAATGCGTGGTAGCATAAACAAATCACCAATTAACTAAAGTGCAGCGGAAATTAAATTGACACAGTGATTTGTTTACGAATGGGGAAAACCTATACGGCAAAAACCCCATCGGGTGATTTTAAAGTCACCACTCCAGAGAATCCACTATTATAAAAACAAGCGGTTACAAGTAAAGGAATCCCAATACCTTATACCAACCTACAGTTGAACTCTTACCCCAATACCTAATTGGACTTGTTCTGTAGTGACAATCTCTCCTTTTCAATGCACGGCTCCCAGTACATGACTGACCAATAGATGCGCGGATCCCAGTACGTGACTTGATCACCAACTTGAGAAAGATGTTGGCTGCAAAATTTTTTAGTTCATCACACGATGAAGATCAAGAAGCTCCTTGGTCACAAAACCCTAAGGTGTACAACACAGCAGCTTCTTCAAGAGGAAGATGAACTAGGGCAAATTCTGTCTCCGGTCACAATTTGCATAAACAAAACTTTTCATCACACTCGTGCAACCTTTTACGGCCCTTAAAATAATCCTTATATATGTTTAGGGTTGTGAGAAAAGAAAGCCTAAACATGTACTCACGGATTGGATGAAAATCAGCTCTGAAAAACTGAGTTTCATAAATCTCGATAGATAGCCATCTATCGAGCTAGCTGTCGAGCCACGGGCTGAAACAGCTTTTAAACCTCGATAGTTGCTAGCTGTCGAGCTAGTTGTCAAGCTTTAAAATTCAGCACTTTCTCACTTGTTTCTTGGATAGACTTGCATGGCTTTAACACTTGAACTTGAAACCTTGTTCCTTGAAGTATTAAACACATCCTAGATCTACCCAATTACAAGTAAAGTGCATTTTGTTAAAGGATTAGCCAATTACATAAAATATTGACATATGTTCCTAACATGATTCACATATGTCCTAACAGATAGCACTAGACTAACTGATCTATGGTTTTTGAATCAAAATGGTTTTTCTTGTGATGTCTTTTCGGTACCCTCTGTGGTTGTAAAGGACTTGAGATCTGTTGCTAGCTTGGCAACGCGTGTGCCAATGCATCTTTGCTGGTTTCCTCCAGTTGGTTCTAATCTTTTGTAACATGAACTGATGTATTGCTTTCTCCCTTGAATGGTTTGGGAAAAAAAAGAAATCGTATCTTTTAGTAACTAGTATAAACAATATACTTTTGTGATAAAGGAACTAAGAATAATATATGGATCTAAACTTCAACAAGAACACAAATATATTCAATTTGTAAACCATACACAATTATAATAGAAGGTGAGAGGGTATTAGGGGAGAAAAGTGAAAGTGTGAGATGAAGAAGCAAATAAGGTTTTGAACTTTTGATTTTGTATTTAACCAAAACGAAGCTGTTTTTTAATGTAAAACTAGAACACAATAACTTTGGGCTAGCCATTTACTTCACATAGTATTAAATTATTAATATATATTTAATATAAAATAAAAATATATATGGGTGTAGTGTGGTGCAATGTAGTTTTGTATAGTTACTCCACTTTGTTGGCAGTTTTGGTTTGTTTGGGTGTAGTTGTGCAATTTAAGCAGTTTGGTGAACACCCTTAGGTACAAGCATGCAACTAGTTTGATATACATTAAAAACTTATGGAATCAATGAGGGCATTGCAGATAGCTACAAATACTAAATCAATCCATCTTTCCCGTTTCATCTAGTCAATATTAACGCTATTTTACAGACTTAGTTGGTGCCAAGAGCCTTGTTGGCTTTCTTTAACCGTGTAAGAAGACCTTATAAATAAAGAAATAAATAAATAAACTTGGGCTGGTGTTTCCAATAGAGATGGTAAGGTGAAGATAAAATAAAATATCAATCCATCTTTTCCTCCTAGCGTTTCAACAAAGATGTCCATGATTCAAATTCTCCCTCCTCCAACTATCGAGTTATAAAAGAAGAGGACATTGTAGATAGGTACAAATAGTAAATCAATCTATCTTCTCTTTTTTTTTTTTTTTTTTTTTTCAATATTAACAATTTAACACTATTTAACATGTTTTGTTGGTATCAAATGCCTTGTTGGCTTTCCATAACAATACCTTACAAAAAGAAAGGATTGATCATTCTTTTCCTCCTAGTGTTTCCAATAGAGACGTCCATGATTCAAATTCCTTCATGTCCCAACTATTAAGTTATATAAATAAAAAAAATAATAATAGCAATAATAATAATAAACAAACTTGTTTGACTTTCCATAATGAGACCTTATACTTATCTTCACCTCATTATCACTCCTTTATAATTAGCCTCCTAGCCTTTCCAATAGAGATGTCCAGATTCAAATTCCTCCCTTTACCAACTATCAAGTTATATAAATAAATAAAATAATAATAATAATAACAAACATACTGACATACTTGGTTGGCTTTCCATAATGACACCTTATACTTATCTTCACCTCAACATCACTCCTATAAAATAGCCTCCAAATACAATAATCCAACATACATCAAATTAGTGAGGCAATGAATTTGAAAGACTGATCCTAATTGTAGTTTTGTGTATGTGCTTGACAAGCAGCTATCAGTTGAATAGAACCCAAATCATATCCAAAGAAGAAGAATTGGAGTTGGAAAGACAACTAAAGCTCATAAACAAAACCCCCTGTTAAAAGCATTCAGGTTTTAGAATTTTTATATGTTGTAATACTATAATACTTCATGCATATCTTGTGCAATGATATTTAAACATTCCATTTAGAAATTATGTTTTCTTCTTATTATCAATTGATTGTCCTTTTGAGTAAGATAAAACGCTCTAAAGTATTGAGATTAAGTGTTATTCACCAATTCTCCCATAAAAGAAGAATTTGAGTTTGACTTTTGTTGTGGAATTTATAAATACTCGTAAGCGCACAAATCATACCGAAATATAGTTTGACAAGAGTGAGATCGAACCCACAAGGACTTGTGTGAAAGTAGGAAAATTAACCACACCCTAACTAAATAAATCCTAATCTACTTTAATAACAATTGATTATTTTGAAAATAAATAAAATTAATGAAAAATTAAATGAAGCAAAGAGATTATCAAAGTAGTAAAGAGATTAAACAATCTAGAAAGAAGAATTAAGGTTTTGGAATCTGCCTTATTAATTGATATCAGCATATAATTATGATCATGAATTTTTCCAAACTACTTCATGGTAATCTAGAATTCAATCTTGTTATCATGGAAGATATTCTCATTAAAATCTAAAGCATGCTTTTATTCGCTTCCTAAATATAAAAGCAAATCATCAATTGTATCCGTTAACAAGCAAATCATAATAAGAGATATCAAAATTTAAAATTAAGCAATAACAAACCAAAAATTCAACTGATACAGTTAAGTAATTAGGATTCTAAAGCCCACCACGCTATTGTGCCTAACTCTTCTCTTTTTTCTTTTTTCTTTTCTTTACTTCATGCCTAGGCTGGACCTCTTCAAGGATTGGCACTTAGGCTTGACAATTGGCCTACTTTGTAATTTCACATGGTCAAGTGCGTGAGGATAGCTTCTTTTTTCCTTGTGATCCACTAATTTTCATTAGCATGTAAAGCCTTTATAACCTATAAAACAAAGATAGTTTATAATCAATTACAAAAGAACATAAATGTAAAGCTAAATATGCAAAAATGATACTACTTTATTATATATATTTCATGCACATCAATTTCCTCTCTCCTTTTTATTGTAAGGGGAAAAAAAGATAGAAAGACAAAAAAAAGTCTTTGATTAAGTTATGAAATTAATGACAAACATTGATTTAATTGGAAGAACTAAGACTTAATGAAATGAGTGAATTTATATTTAATTTTGACTAAAATATGTTTTTGACCTCTTAAACTTTGTGGTTTTTTCATTTTGGTTCCTCGCATTTTCTTTTATCTTAAATTTTATAATGATATGATTTGTTTCAAGGGAAAAAAAAGTATTTGACATTGCACAAATTCATAAGTTCTTTTAACTTTTAATTCTTGAAAGTTTAACAATACCTTATCAAAGAACACAATTTTTCGAAAGATCTGGGGTTTTGATCATATGGGATGATGATATTCGAAAGCTACCATAACTAGGCTCAGCTGACACTAGTAATGAATTCCAAATTCAGACATTATTGCGTAGTAGTAGAGCTCATTATTACTCTACTGCATGTGTGTTGTGTCCTAACACCTAAGTTCAGCATAAAGAGTACGTACGTACTTAAAACATGTATGGATCGTGGATGCATGAACAAAGAAAAAGATGGATCAGAGTTTTGCAGTAAAGCTCAGCAGAACCAATTCCTCCAACAAAAGCCCCAGACCTCAAACTATACTTCTTTATGAGTCTGGTTCCCATGGTGCATGATTTTGAGGGGTGGTTAGGACGAACCTTTGTCAGTATTCTATGAATGCTAGCTAGCTAGCTCTTTCTAGTCTTCTCTAGAGAGGTTTGCTTTTTCACTCCAGAACTTGGGAATTGCCTATCTTTGAAAAAAGTTTTATGATTCTCGAGCTAGTGAAACGACACTGGGAATTATTCTTTTTCTATTTTGTGCTATTTTTTTGGGTAAGACAAAGGTATTAGAATAAGAATACGAACATAATATTTTTCATAATGGTTGATATATAGTTCGTTGTGATTGATTTATATATAATAAAATTACTATCTAAAATTAAGTTTAAAATGATATTACTCACTGGAATAAACCATGCATGTACAATTGCGAAAAATACTGTAAAAAAAAAAAAAAAAAAAAATTACATTCCTAACATTACTAAATATATTAAATGGAATCTGTACCATATATATGTTGAGGTGGAAGGAGCTCTTGTGACTTGAAAGAAGGTGCCAAGGAGAGTAGTACCATAGTACCTTGAAGGACTTTATGAGAAAAGTGGTAATTAACAATAACATACCCAACTGCTATCACTGAGTTAAGTGAGTTGGTACATTCCTAAATCATAATTCATAAGTGCTTGGGAGAGAGGGGGAGCGGGTTTGAGCTGTTGGAGTCGCAACATATATAGTATGTAAGTATGTCTAACAATTTAGAATAATAATAATAACCTATGCACCTAATTAAGGCTAAAATCAACAGTACCCTATTCTATAATTGTCACATAAACTTAGTTCTCTTTCAAGAAGAGTGGGTGTGGACTAGCCCAATTAATAAATTCTCTTGGCATTATATGTAGATTCTATCAGTGGGGCAAATCTAGCATAATAGTGTGTAGATCAGCCATGGACAAAAGGTCAAACAAAAAACGATAAATGGTGGGCAAAATAATTTTGAAACTGAGAGCCATGGCCTATGGTACACAATAAAGAAATAAAAATTTAAATCATTAAATTGAAAATTGAGAGTTTATTGTACATTTTTCACTATGTTAATAGGGCAGTTATTAAGCTATTCTTTTTCACATTGGGTAGTATCAACATCATATGTAATTGTACTTTTATAACATTCGGTGGTTCCTTTATAATTTTTCTCACATTTGATGGTTCTATTGTTACATTAGGCAATACCAACATCGTATCTAACTGTACTTTTGTCACATTTGGTGGTACTTTAATATTGTTTTCTCACATCTGACAGTTCCATCGTCACATTGGGCAATACCAACATCACTTCTAATCATACTTTTGTCACATTTGGTGGTTCCCTTATATTTTTTCTCATGTTTGATGGTTTCATTGTCACATTAGGTAATAACAATATCATATCTAATTGTACTTTTGTCACATTTGGTGATACCTTAATATTGTTTTCTCACATTTGACAGTTCCATCGTCATATTAAGCAATACCAACATCACTTCTGATTGTACTTTTGTCACATTTGGTGGTACCATTATTTTTTCTCACATTTGACAATTCCATCGTCACATTGGACAGTATCAATATCACATCTGATCGTACTTTTGTCACATTTGGTGGTACCCTAATTTTTCATAATTGTTTTCTCACATTTGATAGTTTTATCGTCATATTAGGCAGTATTAATATTACATTTGACTGTACTTTTGTCACATTCGGTGATAGCCTAATTTTTATCTCACATTTGAAAGTTCCATCGTCACATTGGGAAATACCAATAATGACATCTGAGAGTACTTTGTCACATTTGGTGGGACCATTACTTTTTTTTCACATTTGACAGTTTCATCGTCACATTGGACAGTACCAACATCATACGTGACCGTACTTTTGTCATATTTGATGGTTCTCTTATTTTTTCTCACATTTGATGGTTCTATTTTCACATCAAGTAGTATCAACATTACATCTAACCGTACTTTTGTTACAATTGGTGGTACACTTATTTTTTACTCACCTTTGACGGTTCCATCGTAATGTCACGCAGTATCAACATCATATTTGACTGTATTGTTATTACATTTGGTGGTACCCTTATTGTTTACTCACATTTCCGCCAATTTTTTTTTAAATATTATTATATACATAGGTACCAATTTTATCAATTTTATTCCATAAAATTTCACTTTTCCCTCCTTAACAATATTATTGACTCTTTTAAGAGTAATGTTAAAGCCACAAACTTATCCAAAATATATAGATCATCTTTAATTCATTTGCATCAGCATTTTCATACTTTATTTTATGAGTAAGATATATTTTGTTTATGATAGGGATATAGATTTTTCTATGTAATTAATGTAGAATGTGACTACTAGATTTTTCTCCCAAAAAAAAAAAATGTGAATACTAGATGAAATAACTATTCACATATATATTTTAACCGCATAACCTATTAAATCTTTCGAACAAGACATATAATTATTAATTAAATAAATCATCTAATACATTTAAGTACACAAATAATCATTTGAATAATCCTATATTAATGAGTTAAAATAATTTTTCCTTAAACTAATTTAAAAGAAAATGTTGTCCTTCTTTAATTATCGAAAGCAAAGAAAAGATGAATCCTATTTATGTTGAAATGAATCAATGACTATGGCACCTACAATTGATTTGTGTTTAATACAATTGGTTTGTATTTTATTAAGAACATCTCTTCCAATAGCTCTGAATCAGTCCAATTAGGAATCTTTAAATTTTTGTGAAGGATTTCTAGTTAACATATTTGTTCCAGCAAAAAAAAAAAAAAAATCATTGTTGGTATCATACTCTTAAATTAGAAATTAAGATGTAACATTTTGTTGGAGGCAAATAGCTATAGAAGTATATCCAAATTCTTGACTGGAGAACGTAGGTGTAGACATTGCATTTTGTACTTCTTACAACTCAAGCCCCCATTCCCCAATGATGTTGGAATTCTAAAGCTCAAGGTTGGTTTAGGGTCCGATCAGATTGAAGTTGACTTGAGGAAAGTGTTTTTAGAAAAACATAACTCTTTTATGAACTAAATAAGCTATTTTTGGAAAAGAAAGGCCACGGAAACCCCAGGGCATGTGTATGTATACACGCGTATGCGCATGCATGCTCAAGCTCTGCATGTGCATGCTTCATGCATGCATACGCATAAACGGGCATGTGTGCATATGCTAGGGTTCTAGAAACTATGAAAGGCAAGTTTTCTACATTTAAAACTTGGTTTTGGAAAGAATCCCGCATCGTTTGGGAGCCGTTTCAAACCCCCATTTTCTGACTATAAAAAGCCATACATGTTACATTTTCAAAACACACAAAAAATCCTAAAAGAAAACACAAGATTCACTAGAAATAGTGAATCAAAGAGGGAGTTTTTCACAAAACACCCTCAAGTCAATCTTTTTCTGATTGAGGCATTTTCTAGCCTTGATGAGTTTCAAGTTCACTAATCACTTTTTATTTGATTGTGAATAGATTGACTGAGGGAAACGGTCAAAATCAAGCTAAGGAGCTTTGTGTTTTGAGGTATAATATTCTAGTTCATTTTCTTTTTCTTTTCTTGGTTTTTGATCTTTGTTTCCTTGTTTTCTTATTTGTTTACGTTATAATATGCCTGCTTAGTTTAGGTTTTTTTTTTTTCTTAAATTGTTTTAAGCATGCTAGGTTGTTAGTTTTAAGTTTCTATTTTGCTGTGTTTTGTGTTTTTGGATTAGGGTTTAGGGCGTGTATGCGTAAGCATGCTTTCTACATTCGCATGCATACTTGAAGTATGCGTATGCATACAATTGGGTTGCGCACGCAGACCCTATGTATGTGCACACAATCATACTTGAAATATGAAAACAGTTAAAAAAATAAAATAAAATGACAACAACCAATGGCAATAGATCAAAATGTTTAGACTTTCTCTACACTACCAATTTTTGGTGGCTCGAACTAAAGCAGATGGAAAGGTATTAGCTCACATTGAGAACCGCACATTGATAACCATGTTGCAACCAATCCTATAAAAGTAGTTGTGTCATTCACCTATTATGTTTGCAAAGACATTTTCCCTTTTACCACTTAGGCATGGAATAAATATAACAATTACAAGCAATCCTAGGAAGAGTGAAGCATGCAAATAAGAAGTTCTTTTGCTGGATCCCTTTCCTCACCCTTCAGAATTACAAATTAAATATCAAGAAACTAATTTTCTCTCCTTATTACTTAGCATATAAGAACTATAAAACCAAAATTTGAGAGCACAAGGCTACACATGCATATTGTTCCTCAATCATTCAAAAAATCACACTGAATTCACTCACAAGTCTTGTAGAATTTGTCAAAAAAAGTGTAAAATTGAATGATATATAGAACTTCTTCAAGCTAGAGGAGGGCAGTTCATAAACCAACTTGAGCAAATACTAAAAGAGAAGGTAATATCAAACTAAACAGCCCCATGATGCAAGGGCAGCGTTAACGTTCTTCTAGGGATCAAATGAACCCCTGACTTGAAAATAAAAAAAAAAAAAAAAAATTTATTAGCTCACTTTACCTTTTAAATTTTTTTTTATTAGCTTAATTTCTATAAACATCACAAAGACCCTCACTTGTTCTCTCTAGAATTCACTCCCCTCTCCTTCCTCGCTTACTCTGCCCCCCTCAGTTCTAGTCTCAGTCCCAAAAAATCCTAAGTTGAAATTACCCCAGATTGAAAACACTAAAGTCTCTGACTCCAGAACGGTCACTTGTTCATCTGCATAATAATAGAAAAACAGGAAAACTACTTGAATAATAATCAATTGACTGAATGTGACAGGTGCTCTTAACATAATAATGGAAGGATCACACTAAGGGTTCGTTTGGATACAATTTATTTTGCTGAAAACTGAAAACACAAAACACTGTAGTAAAATAATTTTTAAATGTGTGAATAGTACTATGAGACCCATAGGTGACTTTGGTTGTTTGTCCATCTGTAGGCGACTTAGTCTGTGGATGAGGATCAAGTGCCCATAGGCATCCTTGATCATTGGTCCATCCCATAGGTAGGACTTAGTTTTGGATGAGGATTAGGTGCCGTTGGCATCCTTGGTTGTCGATCCATCCTGTTGGGACAGCCATGAGATCTTGCTGAAGTGTTGGCACTTGTCGCATGCTTTTACGTAGGATTGGGCATCCTTCTGCATGGTTGGCCAATAGTACCCTGGTTGTACGAGCTTGTGAACCAACAATCACGCCCTTGAGTGGTTTCCACACACCCCTTCATGGACTTTCCTCATGATGTATTCTTCTTCGTTGGGGATCAAACACCTTAGGTATGGTCGGGAGAAACCTCTCCCATCAGCATAAAGCGTGATGCCTGAACTTTTAACCTTCGGGACGCGTTGTGGTCCTTCGAAAGCGTCCCATTTTTAAGGTAGGAGGTGATCAGAATCGTCCAATCAATACTTTCTGATATCACTTGTATTTTCAATTCCTCAATGGCAGGGGAGTGTTGGGTGAAGGATAGTACCTGATGACCAATAGTCATGTGTTCGGTAGATGATG
This sequence comes from Notholithocarpus densiflorus, assembly GCA_030021035.2. Lineage (NCBI taxonomy): Eukaryota > Viridiplantae > Streptophyta > Magnoliopsida > Fagales > Fagaceae > Notholithocarpus > Notholithocarpus densiflorus. The sequence goes on along the minus strand of JARYZH020000115.1, from coordinate 823,470 downwards.
CCTTGGCCAATCGATTAGCATGTTCATTTTCTTACCATGGGACTTGTACAAATTCTACTGCAAAATTTTGATATGTCTGTCTCTTGACAAGGCTAAGGTACTTCTTCATTCGCTCTCTCTTGGCTTCGTAGTCTCCGTTGATATGCTTGAAGACAACTTGGGAGTCGCTATGGATGACAACTGATGAGGCCCCAGTTGCTTTGGCTAAGTCGAGTCTCGTTAGTACAACTTTGTACTTGGCTCCATTATTGGTCGTTAGGAACTAAAGTCGGACGACACACTCTATGACGTCCCCTTCAAGAGATTGTAGGACTACTCCAGTCCTTCCAGCATTTCTGTTGGATGATTCGTCTGTTCAGACCTTCCATAGGGCTGCCCCCCAGCCTTCTGCCTTGTTCTTCGTAAATTTTGCGACGAAGTCAACTAATGCTTAGGTCGAGGGATTTGTTCGTCTAGACTACTATGGTGTGCGATTTGAAGTATGGCCTAAGCTTGTGGGCTGTTGTGATTAGAGTGAAGGCCAACTTCTCCATGGGGGGATATCTTTCTTCCGCTCCCCTAAGCGCTTGGCTGGTGTAGCATATGGGTAATTGCATAAGATCCTTCTTTTAGATAAGAGCTGAACTAACAACCATGGGGGATACAGCTAAGTAGAGGGAAAGCTCTTCATCGGGTTTGGATGGACTAAGGACTAGTGGAGATGCAAGGTATGCCTTAGTTCCTCAAATGCTTCTCGGCATTCGTTGGTCCACTCAAATGCTTTCATCTTGGTCGTCCTTTTCCTGGTGATCATTCATCGGGGGGTGGTTGTTGTTGCGTTCGCCACCATCATATTCGTCATTTTGATCGTTCTGACGTTGTTCGTTCCGCTGGCCCAACTTTCACTCCAGCTCATGATTTCGTTGGGTGAGTCATTCAACCTCCGTGGCGAGGGTTTGCACTTGCTTCTCTAAGGTGTTGGATGGGTTTTCGAGCTCTTGGTTGATGGTAGCCTTTGATCGTGTCAGGACCATATAACTTTTTATCTATGAAACAGCGATATGACTTATCACTCGTCCCCATAGATGGCGCCAACTGATGATGCACAAAAATCGTTAATGAGTTAATCGTCCACACACGTGCCAATGAGTGTACCTGAAGAACAAAAGAGAAGAACCAATCAAAGGGCACTGGTGGGGTACCGGTCAAAAACTCTCCGAAGGTTAAGTCAGTGATAGAAAAATCTCCAAGAACTCAAGAGTGCAAAAGCTATGGAGAATTTACATACCTCAAGAATGGTAAAGTTTGTGGTTTATATAGTGGTAGAGAGCTGACTCGAATCCCTTGTTACGGGGGAGTTTCCTTGTAGAGAGAAGGGTCCCAAGATACTAGGAATCACATTTCCATATATAAGAGATCTGATTGCGCGGTAAGGCCTTTAGTCGTGATGTGCAAGTAATTTCCATGTAAAGATGTGTGGGTGGGCCCCATGCAAGCCCCATAGAAACCCTAGGGGATGGGTCGTCAGGATCGGGGATTGCCTGATCCGTCGGCCCATGGATTGATAGTCCCTTTCAGGGGTTGATCTTTCCTTTCAGGGGTTGATCATCCCTTTTGAGGGTGGTCTTCCTTTTTGGGGTTGATCTTCCCTTCTTAGACTTAACACTCAACGCATCTTGTACGTCACCCAAGACCATTAGACCACACCCCTTGGTGGTTTTACAAAAATCTAGTTGTAAAAGAGGGCTACCACCCTAAATATTTTGAAAATGGGATTGTTTGGCTATAAAAATCACCAACAAAGATCAAACAACCAAAAACACTGTAGTCCCCATCAAGCCATTATGACTAGGATGTGAGTGTGTAGGACTCTCACAATTTTTGGTTGATTTTATACTTTTGGGGTGTACATTATATTCATTTATAAATGAAAACTTTTTATTCATATAACTATTTAGGATTATAGGAAATTATACTAATTTTATGTGGTATCAGTTTGGTTATAGCACCCACTAAAAAATTAATATGACTACATATATTGAAAATCTAATTGTTAGATTACATGTTCTTTATGTTTTTAGCACACATGTTAAATTTCATACCAATAAGATGTTATTTATTATGCATAAATTTAGACTACAAAAAATTAAAATTTAAATATTTGATTGATGACATATCTATTAATCTTTAATCTTTTGAAAATTTTGCAAGTATGGAGAATATAAGAAAAAGATGTAATCCAATTGTACATTTGTCAAAATTCGCATCTAATAAAAAAATATTGAGTGAAGTTGTAGCCAAAATTTTATTGTTTTATGTGTGTACAAAACATCAAAAAATATTTTGTTGCTATTTCAAAGTTGCAAACAGACACAGGAAAATATATCAATTTTTTAGAAAACTTTTTTTCTAATAACAAACCGAGAGTAAAGTTGTTCCATATCAAGAACCTTGTGGCTCAATGACACTAATTGATCTCTCCCATCAAGTGAATTTGGATTTGAATTCTTCCTCCTCCAGATGTTGTAGGGAATAAAAAAAGGGGTCTACCCTATTAAAAACTGAAAGGTATATGAGTGATTTTCTTGACACATCAAGAAAATAATGGCGCATCACCATATGAAACATCTACAATAATGGCATGCTTCATGAGAAAACGTTGGACATTGTCAGAAAACGCCGTGGCTTGCAAAACTTATTTAGGATCAAAATGTCATTTGAGGGTGGTCTTCCCTTATGGGGTTGATCTTCCCTTTTGGGGTTATTCATCCCTTTTGGGGTCGGTCATCCCTTTTGGGATCGGTCATCCCTTTTTGGGGTCGGTCACCCCTTTTGGGATCGGTCATCCCTTTTGGGGGTCGATCATCCCTTTTGAGGGTCGGTCATTCCTTTTGGGCACCCACATACTAATCAGTCAAACATTATCCTCATAAAAAACTATGATTTAAAGTTGAACAAATCTAAGGTCTAGATTTTTCCAAGTCATTAACTCTAGTTTAGTTTAAACACGGTTAAAATTTTGCTATAATCAAATTTTAAACTAAGGGGAAAAATCTAGAGCGTAGATTTATTCAACGTTAAATCATGACCTTGAAATAGACATTCTCCATTTCAAATCCATAATTTAAAGGGACCTTAGCTTTAGCGGTCATGCGTTTTGCACTTGATATCTCTTTTAATCCTTTAAGTTTCAATTTTTTCATTTGGAATGTTAATGCAAGTTTTTATTGTTTTTATTTTTATTTTTATTTTTGAGGGAGACAAGTTTTTATTGTTGGTATGCAATTTTTAACACATGACATTAAGTGCCAAATAAATGCCCTAATTTCTACATGAAAACGGAATTAAGCAAGAATGGCGAAAAATAAAAATTTTAAAATGTAAAGGTCCAAATAAAAACATCTCCAAATTTTGGGTAAAAGAAAAAAAAAAGGAAAAATATAATGGATTAGAAAAGGAATGGAGCCCAACCATCTCAATCCAGAGCCCTCACGACTGAGTTACTTAAGAGCCTAACCATTTCTCGTAAGTCATGTGTCTGCACTTTACAACATTTGAAAGAAAATACATTCGTAACAAATTCCACAGATGCAAGAAGCTACAATAACATTTTAAGTACTGAAAAATAATTTTTTTAACTAAGATAAGTGTTAGAAACTTAGAGAAATATAGAAGATCACTCAAAGTGGGTATGTCCTTCTGTATACCTCACTAAGAGTAACATCTAGGAGTTATGGATGTAATGACTTGAACCATTACTCTACCCTACTATCCTAATCAATATTAATGGAGTGATGTGTATATAAACACCATGATGGTACCCACTCTATAGAGAACAAATTTTGTATTTTTCATAGTGTTCACAGAGTGTTGTTAGGCTCTTAAGTTGTGGGTTATGTTTGCATAAATCTAGTAGTATGAAACACTGTCGAAGAAATGTTTAGTTTGTGGGTAACACAAACTAGAATACATAAGAAATAAGAAATTTGAATTACTAGTCTAGGTTGAGGCTGATTCTAGACAACGTAGAACAATTTCAAAACTCCTGTGTGATCGTCGGTTTACGCCAAAAGAGGCAAGAACAAAGCCAAGATTTAGAGTTAAGGGGGCAGCTCTGTTGCTGCTTAGTCGTTGGTGGTTTTTTTTTTTTTGGGTGTCTTTCATGGGTAAAATTGGTTAATTGGGTTTAATTTTTTTTTTTAAGCTTTATTATTGATAATTTTTGTTGTTCGGCTAATTGTTTTAGACTTGTATATTTTGATATAGATTTTAGATGTATACATTTTTTTATGGCCTCTAAAAGAAGGAAAAATAGAAAAATGTCAGAATTACAAATTTTTTTACAAATTACTGATATGGTGAGTTATTATTAGTAAGTAAAAAAGTAATGAAAGTGACAGGCTCAGTTGTGAACTAGTAATAATTTGTAATTCAACAGTTTGTAGAAAAGTTTATTGTTGTAGCATTACTCTTAAAAAAATCAATAATATTGTTTAGGAGAGCAAAATATAATTTTATGAAACAAAATTGCTAAAATTAGTATATATATAAATATATATATATATTAGTGATTAAAAAAAAAATTGGGGGACATAATATGCCTCCGTCCCTGAAGAGAGGTATGCCCAAAAACCAATTCTTAATATTCTGCTGCAAAATCTCTTTTTCTTTCTATAAGATTTTCATTTTTGCCTAATTAATGACTCATTTGGGGTCTCTTTTGCGTTTTGGTCGAGACTTGAGAAAGGTGGGAGGTGAATTTTAGAGAGCTGGACAGTGGAGAAATTGGAATTGTTTGGGATGGTGAGCTGGGGCTTCTCTCTGTTTCAGGTGTCAGAAGAGTTTTTCTTTCCATAGTTGGGTCTAGCCCAACATTTCTAGCCCTCCTTTTTATATTTTTAATAGGAGAGTCCGAAATTCGTGGGCCTGGATTTTCAATATGACTCACCTGTTTTAGTGGTCCAACTTGATGGTAGGTCGAGGTAGCAAGTGGAGAAAAGTTTAAGAATGTGGTGCCTAACTGGCACAGTAAGCAAACCCCAATGGGGTTGAAGGCCTGGTGTATGATATCCCCTCCTTATGTGGGTATTTTTCTCAAAGCTAGCTTTATTTGGGCCAGAAGAGAGGCTAACGGTGCTGCTCATACTCTAGCAAAATGGACTTTATCTTGTAAATTTAATGGTCAAATTCCTTTTGTGATGGCCCCAATCTGTTGCTGTTTTAGCTAGGAATCTCTTGTATTTTGTATAAAGTCTTTGTTTCTTTATTAAAAAAAGAAGAAGAAGCCAACTCCAAAATTTTAGCTAACAGACACAAAAGCCTGTCACCTAAATCATATTCTCATGGCAATCAGCGTTTGTCCTTGGCAGAAACATTCATGACAATTCCATCTTAGCTTAGGAAATAATGCTTGTACGCAAAACAAATAGGATTAGCACAATTTATTCAGATCAATCAATGCATCTCTAGCCGTACGTTCTCAATATTCTCAAGGAAAAGAAAGAGAGCAGAATTGAATGCCATTCTGTGTAGCTTTGAAAAATTCCAATGTTGGTCAGACCTCTCAATGAACAAAATAAAAATTTTGTTATCTTCTTCAATGCCAATGTTTCTGGAACCACCAAAGCTTCCACCAACTATAACATTGGCCTTAAACAAGGAAAACTAGACTCTAACCATCTGGGTCTACCTCTAATTCTAAACAACATCAAGCATATGGTTGGCAAAAATTAAGGTCAGAATTGAATGTTGGCTAGCTAAGGTAATGTCACAAACAGCTAAAGCCACCCTGATCAGGTCAGTACTATCTTAAATGCCTTTGTATTCAATGTCTATCTTCCCAACCCCAAAACTATTTGAAGCTCAGTTGATAGATTACTGAGAGATTTCTTCTTGTGTTACCAAGATGATGAGAGACACTGTCTGTAAGTGTTTAATTTGGCAGTGTCATTTAAGGGACTAAAACCAATCATTTTAAGCTTGAGGGACTATTCAATAATTCATATTTATCTATACACATTAGTGGAATTTATCACCCTGCCTCCATTACGGCACTTTGTAAAATTTCAAATACAATAAGGGAAAAGGAAAAGAAAGAAAAGAGTAAAGATACAAGTAAATTTTGAACCATATAGACACATGTTCATCATGATTGTATTCAATTTTCACCACATTTCCAAATCAAGCATAGAAAAGAATCAAACAGAAAAATGAATGTTGCACCAGATGATGAATTTTTTAGTGACTTAGCTTTCTTTTGGCTTTTTCAAGAGTATCACAAGACTGCTTCCATATGAGATACTAAAAGGAGTTGCTTTTATCACCAAATTAGCAATAGGCTACTCTAACCTTGGTTGTTTGTGTGTGTGCGCACGCGTATATATATATATATATATATATATATAAATATATATTTGTTGGTTAAGTTAAACACGCAATTGGTGAGCCTTGAACCCACCCTCTCCACCGTGCTCTTCCAAAGGATGGAGATGCCATTTAAGCTAGAGATAGTTTATCATGAGTTCTTCTAAAAAGCGACTTATTTTAGAAGAACTCATGGTACTGTCATCTAGTCTTATCATGTAAAGAATATGCTTCTGTACTCATGGTAACTGTTTCCTGCTTTGCAGGTTTCTTTATTTTGAATAAAGAGCATGCTATTCCAACGACTGCTATACTGTGATATACACGGCCATGAAAGGAAAGGAACTGATGATCCAACAGATAAACCCTGGAGGAAAAGCAAAAAATATTTAGCAAGTGTAAGGTGTGTTTAGCCTTGATTCTATATGGTAACAATTCAACCTAAGGTTCGGGGAGGCTGTCCCACAACAGCCCCCAAGGTACTCATACGGATCATCAACCGGAATTTCAGAGGTGACAGCAAAGCTACAAGGAGCACAGAACTACATGAATACAACATAGAGCATTGCAACACAATCACAGTTACGGACTCATCTTGAAGATTTACTGCTCAAAGAAGAGATAATGTGGGCTCAGAAAGCAAGAGTAGACTTGTGGCTTCAAGGGGAAAGAAACACAAAATTTTTCCATGCCCAAGTTCAAAGCAGATTGCGTGAGACAGAATGGACAGAGGATTATAGTAGAATCAGGCAGGAACTGTGGAACCAGTTTGAAAGCATCTATAGTAGAACAGAAGAGAGAACAATTGAAAAAAATTGATAGCTTCCTCAATTGTATTTCAATGCCACAGCTTTCCACTAGCCTGAAAGCACAGCTAGAACAACAATTCAAGGCAGCAGAGGTTCTGGAAGCACTCAACTAAATGCATCCTCTAAAGGCTCCAGGACCAAATGGAACAGCTGCTCTCATTTATTAAAGGCCCTGGGATGTAAATGAAAAGAAATGTGGTGCTTAGTCTCATCCCATTGCATAGGGTTTAAGGTTGATTCTAATGTAGACCATGAAATCTAGGCCTCATAGAGGTTTAACACATAATAAATATAATTTTTATATCTTGAAGGAGGAAGCTCTTGTTTGTTATCCCTCTCATAAATATAATTTTTTATATTTATTTTTTGAGAAACTTATCATGGTACTGTCATCTAGACTTATAAGTAGATGATGGTAACATGTGCATGTTAATTGTTTATGTCATCCTATCCTCTCATAAAACTGTTTCCAAATTTGTTCTCTGATGTGATATCCCTTTTTGCAGGTTAACATCATAATAGAATCTTGATAGCTTATCCATCTTCTGTATCACGCATTTTTAAAGGTCTACCTTAATTGTAAACTGTACTTTGTGTCTTTCGGTAACTTTATGATTACATTGGAAGAGCACTTATCAAAAATGATTACATTGGAAGAGCTATGGCTATTGAGCCGTTATTATATACTTTTTGGATGCTGAGGATAAGCTGATTTTCATAGCATTTTAACCCCAAAAAAAAAAAAAGTAATAATTGTTATAAGAATATTATGCTTTAGTAACTAATTGTAGCACTACGCTCTTTTTTCGTTCATTCCTTAATTTGATTAGATTATTATTCATTTATTTTTGTATATGACACCAACCAAACACAGCCTTGATGTGGAGAAAGCATACCATGTTACTATATTACCAATTCAGCATATGATTTGGTATTTTCTACCCCATGAATGATTGATACCTATCCCAAAAAAACCACATAACATTACTATCTTGCCCGTGAAATATTTTTCAAAATACCACGTCTCCCTCTGTCTCTCTTTCTCCCAACTCCCTTCCATGGCCACCTGCAACTACCAATTCCATTTCCCTGCTGCAGCACCGCTCTCCCCCAATCTCCAGTTCCGACCACCACAAAGTACTTCCCTTATCTTCGTTCCGATCACCTCTGCTAAAGAGGAACATAAATATGGACATGTTGTTGTATTTGAGTTGGAATGCATTGATTTATGATTGCTTATTCGGTAACATTTATGTCTTCACTCTTGAGTTCACATTTACAAATACGGTTCATGGGATTTTTGTTTAACTCTAGTTTTGGTGGGTTAGTACTTAGTGCGTGGTGCCTGACTAGTTCCATAGCTGATCCCAAAATTTTGGAACTAAGGTTTTGGTTGTTGTTTTTTGTTTGGCCAATATGGTGTATGATAGTCACCTTTTGCCACCGCCTCTACACTATGTGGGTTTGGTTAAAGGTTTTAAACTAATCCTCTGTATAACAGTGTTTTCTTTTAACTTTTCCTTGACTTTTTTACTTGGTACATTATTCTTGATGTTTGGTAAAAATGAGATTTTTATTTTTATGTATATTTTTGTATGTCTTATTTATTCGTGGATAATTTCTGAAATTATATAGCTACTACGAGTTTAATCGTAGATTTCTCTCTCTCTTTAGATTTTGGGTTATGCTGAATAGCATAACATTGATGTGTAAATGTTATATGACAAGCAGTTTTTTTCTGAATTCAACCGAGCAGTTTTTTATTCATCACACTTTTTGTTGCTATTGATGTGTAAATTTCAGCTGGGAGTCCCATGTCATTGTTTCCTTTCATATTAATATATTATCTTGCATTAATCCTTCAAAAGTACCTTCTTAGTCGTTCCCTACCAAAGCAGTAATTGACTTTTTGGTGTTTAAATATAGTTTATAGTGGATTATTTCTTTGAGGTTGTTCGTTTTGGTTTTTTCTAAATTATAGTAATATAATTATTTTCTTTTGGTTTCAAGGTTTTTAAAGATGGTTAATTTGTGCTGAGCATCATTAATATTTGGAGAAAATACAGTTGAAGTTTTGTCTGGATTTTTCTGCTAATGTTGGATGCAACTTATTCTCATTTTTTTTCCCAGCTGTGATTCTTTTTTTTCCCCTGTGATGCAGATAGATGGTTTTGAATACTTAAAAAGGAAAACGGCCCTACCTCTTGACTGAATTCTTGGAGTATGTGGCTAGAGTTAGTGAACAATCTGTCATCCTATGCCGACATGGAAATGAAGTCTAAAAATCCTGCATTTTGGAGTACTACTGAATCATCAAAACTTTAATATCAATGTATTGTTAATTAGAAACTTTTAGAAAGAATTGTGATAGGTTTTATTTAAATGTGTTTCCAATCCTATAATTCTCTTTTTGTATACCGAACTGCAATAGGTTTTATTTCAAATGTCTTCCCAATCTTGTGATACTTTTTTTGTACAATAGATTGTGACAGGTTTTATTTTAAGCTAGTCGCAAACCCACGCGATGCAAGAGAATATATAATTATTTTGTAATATGATATAATCCATAATTTATTCTCTAAAATTTATTGAATATAATTTGTCCTCCTAAAAAATTGAACTATTTCTAAAAGTATTTTCCAACTCTCTATCTCTACAAATATATCAGTCTATTATTTTATATATTTTTTTTTTTGATATGATATTTGTAACCCAATAATGGAGGGACATGCCAACACAACATTAGTTTTCCTGTTTTTCTTCCCATGATGAGATAGTATCATATTTTAATTCTTCTAAATTTTCAGATGCAACCTTCGCACCAGCTGCTAAATCCTTAATTCCTAAAAGTGATGTCTAGTTAGTTGTCAACAGAAAAGGATAAGACCACAAAAAAGAAGTAAAGTGAAGTTTTGCAGGTTAGAATCATCATGTACAAAAACTTATTTACAACAAGGTAAATAAATAAAATACGTTTTAAACAAATCTTATTTCAGCAAAATGATCAAATTTAATAGACCCTCACTTTATGCCAATTTCCATCAAAGACCAAATTGTCAAATAGTAATGTGCCATTGATTCCACCCATGTCCACTATACACATTTATCAATGTGTTCATAAACAAATCACCCACTTGCCATTACATTCATTTTATCAATGTTCTAAATTCCCACAAAGAATCAAAATAGTGCGTATACGAATTGTAAGTGAGTCACTTGTATTTCCATGACATGGTCAAAGTTAGTGGAAAACTTACTAAACTTTAAATGGCTATGGGAAATTATCAGATTGTATCAGCTGCTATGCCCCAAAAATAGCAGTTGCTTCTGTCTTCATTAGATTACATCAATTATATCATATTGTGTTTAATAAGGAAAGAAATAGTAAAATCCAAAAGAAATAGTATTGTTAAGTTCTGTCTAAAACTCGTGTACACAGTATTCTAAATATTCAAGAGGGGAAAATTCTAAAAAGAAAATCAAGTTGTTGAAAAAATAGCATAATTCAAAATCTAAAACTAAAAACCCAAGTATTGTTCATGTACACAATATTATAGATAGATATTCAAGAATCGAGAACCAATTAGTTTTTCCATCCACACAACAATTGGGTTAAAGCTAGATACTAATGGAATTTAAAAAGAATTCAGTTCTTTGAATTTCCTCACTCCTAAAATTCCAAACAATTTCTCATAAGCTAAACAATCCCCAAAGTTATTCGTCAACCAAACAACCCAACTAAGGTCCAAAACACAAAAATTCTAGCCACAACACAACAGTCTACTTAAGCTGATGTACCTTGAAGAATTAGAGTTTCCTTTAAAACATTAAGATAAAAAAATTTAAACTATTACACCCCAAGTTCCATACAACAAAAAAATTTAAGATTCAAACTCTACTCTCTTTTCTCTTCCATTTTTCCATAGTTTCTGGGACACCAAATAATCAAATTAAACAATAAACAACAAATTATTAGTACAAGGAAATTAAAATTTAATATAGTTGATGTGTATTGAACCATAAATAGCAAATTATCAAGCAGTACCCAAGAAAAGCAACAAATTTATTCGCCTTTCCTTCAAAAGGTTCTATTTGTTTATTTAGACCCCTTAAAGCAAATTGTTTAACATAATATATTAGCCAAGTGGTTACTTAGGTTAATTATCCAGATCTAGGTTAAACAATAATAAATCATATCATGCAAAGCAGCAGAAAATAAATAACACCACGATATGATGACCTAGGAAAACCAATGAAACCAACAGTTTCAAGGTAAAAACTTGGGGAGAATTTGACCTAACTATTCTCAAGGTAAAACAAATCCACTAAAAAAGAATTGAAGTTTTTACAAAAGATTTAAGCCTAAATCTATTGCTACCTCTAGTAGTAACTTACTAACAAGACCACGTGCAAGCTCTGAATCCACGAACTCCTTCTCTCTTGGATTTGCAGCATACAAGTACCCACGCTTGTGACTTTGAGATCTCACTCAAAGGTTTCAAATCACAGCTTGTTGATCTATGCAGCAACTAGATTCCACTAGCACTAATTGTAGATCTTGTTCTAGTAGATGCTTGTAGAGTTAGAAGGCACAAAACCTCTCAGATTTCATAGGAGTAACTTACAAGTCTTCCAAGAGTCTTCAAAACGTGACTAGAGTTTTCTTTTTATATGTAGGAGTGTTAAACTGAAACCCTAAATATTTTCGCGGGCTTGGGCCTGTTTAAAAATTCTGTAGAAATTATTTTTCTATGATTCTCGATCGATCGAGCCTAATCCTTCGATCGGTCGAGCTTCACAGAAAATCAATTCTATTTCCTGCAACTTGTACATTCTTGAGTTTTGACATGTACATCTTTGAGCAATGTCTAACACTTATCCTAGACATGTTTTTGTTTTCGGTTTGGCAACACTTACAAGTTGAAATTCTAAACATTTAATCCTAAATCTTTAGAACCTAACAGGTTCTAAGAAAAGAATGATTACCAATTGATTGGTATGACCTTTAATAGAATAAAAAGCTTCAAGTGATTACGAGGCTTGATCATTCACATCTATTGAGGAATTGACAAATGGAACAAGGATAAAAATGAAATTTAGTTCAGCATATAAGACAACAAGAAAAAGAGAACAATAGCAATTTCTCTTTGATGAAAATGAATAAAACTCTTACTATAAATAAAGACCAAAATGAAAACATCACATTGAAATTAATTATCAAACATTAAAGCAAACATATTGAGAGTAACATTCCTACAGTCCAAAGAAGGGTAACCATAAAGAAATTTATAACAAACATGATCAAAGCCCAACTCAAATCAATTTAGAAAAATAAAAAATAAATACATTTTAATAGTTTTGAGACCATGGAAACTCAATCTCATTCATCATGAAATCCCAAAATTGAATTACATTTTTTTTTTCTAGTAATAAGACGGAAATAAATAAATAAGATTAATACAAAAAACAAAACTCATTTTACGTTCATACTCTTTGGACTTGGGCTACTAATGTTCGCCTCTCATGTGCTTTGGTTTCGTTTGCAATCTCTAGAGTCACTCGCTGTCTCTTGCACTCATTTGATTGGGTTTTGGTAGACAAACTCGAGCCATGATCGAAAGAAACAGAAAAAACACTTAAGAAACTATCCCATTGAAGGCCATACCGATCAATTTGTGGAGAGAGAACAATTGAAAATTTATAGAGAAAAAATAAATGAGAGGTGAGGAGGTGAGGAGGTTGCAATTTATTGGTGAGTAATAGAATTCCATATAATAGCGACATTTGAAGAGTCTGGGTTAATGGAGAGACATACTAGAGTTGGAGATAGAGTAACACTTGAATTTAAGAAGTGACTCAATAAATATCAATCGGTAAATCAAAAAATAAAAAAGAAAGAAAGAAAATAAATGATGACATGGTGCTGATGTGGCTTAATTGGAGTGTAGCAACAATAAATATTATGCTTCAGTTTTTAGATATATATAGATAGATGAATGTATTCTAAATTAAAGACCTTTAAATAGAATTGTGACAAGTTTTATTTTCTATTTTCTAATATATTCCCAAATGTATGTGATGGGTTTATTTCAGATTAAATAATAGAATTGTATGATCGCAGGTCTTCCATCTAGGCAATTGTATGATTGCAAGTTGTTTTGAGAGCAATAATTTGAGATTATAAGTAGATTGTTTCATTTCATGTTTGCCATACAGCTTTCATATATGAATAGTGGACAATTGTATTCTTTTCAAGTTTGCATGATTGCATAACAGTTTGCTCATAAAGCTCAGCTTCAAATTTGAAGTATTAAATTGTTTTGCAAATTGATTATAATATAGGATTTGAGAAAAACTGAAGATTGAATGGGCTAAACACTTTGTCAACACAGATTAGAGAAGCACATCAATGTATTTAGTTCATCTCAATATGGTTACATTTTTCCCATATTGAACAAAAGAAGTCCTTTGTAAGGTTAATTTAAAAAATAAATAAATAAATAAATAACTCCAAATCCATCTCCACAGCTATTTGCAAATTGTCTAAATGGGAGGACATGTAATCACCCACTAAAATTATCAGCATCTCCCTTAATAAATTTGACAAATTATCAAGCATCTTCCTTAATGAATTTGATCATATTCATCCACAATTGTCTTATTCAAAGATGAACTTATAGAAATGAACTTTACCATCACATTTAAAAATATTCATCATTTTCATATATAATTTTTGTTAAACTAGAAGCTACTCAAAATGCAAATATAGAATCTAACATGTTTGTGTGGCTTCATTAGTTACAAAAGGTATCCAAAAGAGTTGTTACAAAAGGTATCAATTGTTCAAATTGATAAATATCCCATCTTAAAAACTGTCTAAATCAAATATGTTGCCCAAAAATATTGTCCACTAGTTATGCATACGACTATGCAGTTCGCTATTCAAAAAGCTGTCCAAAAAAGTTCTCCATTATATTTGAAATTTGGTGCTTACAACTGTGCAGTTTGCTATTCAAAAAACTGTCCAAAAAAATATTTTGAATATTGTGCATATGACTATGCAGTTTACAATTCAGAAAACTATCCAAAAAAGTTCTCCATTATATTTAGAATCTTGTGGTTGAGTCCTGGGAAAAAAAAAAAAAAAACAGTACATGTTAAAAGACCTTTTTTTTCTTCCTAATGTAAAAAGTTTAAACTAACATAATGTACCTGACTGAATGGTGATATTAAGTATTTTCTTGAAACATTCTTGTATAACTAAACATGGGATTGGACAACTCCAAGGAAAAGGATGATGATTGAACTCCTAAAAAAAGAGAGGAAATAGTAACAAATAGTTAAACTTAACAGGCAAAGCTAAGAAAAAAAAATGATTAAAAGAGGAAATAGTAACAAATGGTTAAACTTAACCGGCAAAGCTAAGAAAAAAAATTATTAAAACAGTAGTTTTGGGCATACCATGTATCTTAGAACTAACTTGTGGTGCTTGTGAACTAGTTGCATCTTTTCCACTTCTTCTCATCTTTTCCACTTGAATTTCTTGATTTTCTTGTAGAGCTAAACATGGGATAAGCAATAGACATCTCGAGGGGAATGAATGATGATTGAACATCTCCTAAGAAAAAAAAAAAGGAAATAGTAACAAATGGTTAAACTTAACAAGCAAAGCTAAAAAAAAAATAAAAAAATCAAAAAAAATGATTAAAATAGTAGTTTTGAACATACCATGTATCATAGAACTAGCCTGTGGAGCTTGTGAACTACTTGCATATTTTCCACTTCTCATCGTTTCCACTTGAATTCTTGATGCATTCTTGTAGAGCTAAACATGGGATAAGTAATAGACATCTCTAGGGGAAGGAATGATAATTGAACATCTCCTAATAAAAAGAGAAAATAGCAAATGGTTAAACTTAACAAGCAAAGCTAAGAGAAAAGATGACTAAAATAGTAGTTTTGAACATACCATGTGTCATAGAACTAGCTTGTGGAGCTTGGGAACTAGTTACATCATTTACGCTTCTTCTCATCTATTTTACTTGAATTTCTTGTAGTATTCTTGTGGAGCTATTAGATTGTGGAGCTTGTGAAGTTGATGCATCTTTCACCTTTTTTTTTTCTTTTCTTTTTCTCCAATTGGAATTTTATTCTGGCATTGGTAATCCCTTTCTTTCTTACATGTGGTGGATCATGGATTGGTTTCTCCCCATCTAAGTTTGGTTGCACCTCATCATGTGCAGGATCTTAAAGACATTCTTTATCAACATCTCTCACCCCATTTGTAGCCATCATATACTTTTCAAACTCACGTGATAGCTCTCTTAGATTATCCATAATAAATTTTGTCCCACTATCAATCAATGAAGCCTTATCAAACATATAATATCCCAAATGACTTAACATGCTCATACACAATGTACGACTTGGTTTCTCCTTTGGTTGAGGAAAATAACCATAACAACAAAACTTCTTTTTTTGCACCTTTTGTCCATCTACTTGATATATATTTATTGGGTATCTTGTTCACATTGTTAACAAGAAACACCCTTAAAGCATGGCAACATAACAAATCCAAAGTCTCAAATAACTTGCAATCACAATAAATGGTCAATTCAAACCGGTTAAAATGCACAATATATACCCTACTACTCATCTCATTATGTAGTGAATATATGAAGTTATTTTCATGATGATTAGTTTCAACACAACTCAATCCTCCACTTGAATTGAACTCTTCTCCAAACATTTTAAACAAAGTAACACTATAAACTTTAGCAGCATGACTTAAGATAACTCCATACCTCATTAATTTTGAAGGTACATCATTCTTACAATGAAAATCTTCATTTATTTCATTTTGACACATTTCTACTACTTTTTCCTCATAAAATTCAACAACTTGGATAGGTGTCATGGATGCTTTCATAATTTGATGAAAAACACCATTTTACTCTTCACTCCATTAGGAAGATTTCATCTTTCCAGAAAAGAAATCTACATTGAAGGCAGGACACCACTTTTCTCAAATTTGGTATAACCTCTTAAGCCATGCATGATCCTTTAAATTATGTTTCTCAATCATACTATTCCAAGTTGACTCAAATTTCATTTCAGTTAAACATCCATTTAAGCACTTATTAAATCTTTGATGAAAATCTGGATTACCATAGAATCCAGATTTTGTTGGGCATTTTTACTAATATGCCATGAACAAAGTCTATGACAAGACTCAAAGAAAACCACCTTAATAGTATTTGTCATTGCTTGGCCTTGATTTGTAAAAATAGATTTTGGTTGTCGACCTCCCATTGCTATCAAAAAATTTTCAAACAACCAAATAAATGAATCAATCGTTTCATCTATTAAAAAGGCACAACCAAATAAAACATTGTTCCAATGATGGATGATTCCAACAAATGGTGCAAATTTTAAGTTATACTTATTGGTTCGATAAGTGGTGTCAAAAACAACATCCCCAAAACAGTTATAATTTAATTTTGATCTACCATCTCTCCAAAAGAAATTTTCCATTCTATTTTCTTGGTCTACTTGCACTGAATAAAAAATATTGAATCTTCACTTTATCTATTTTTAAAATGATTAATAACACTTGGCCCATCCCCAGCTTCAATCAATTGTTTTCTTTTAGTGTGTAAGAAGTTATGGCAATCTCTCCTAAGGAGCCCAATATTATTTGCACCACCAAGCTCCTTTGATAAAAATGAGTAAGACTTTGTTGCTTTTATGCATGAGCTAACCATGGTCTCAATTATAGTCCCATGAGTACTTAGCACCTTACTTCCCGATTTCAAATTACACCTCTCTTTTGGACTTCAAATTCATGATTATGTTCATCATTGAAGTGTGAAACACTCCAAATACCATTTTTAACGTCAAAACGAATCCTCGCATGACAACCTGTTCTTGTATCTAATTTATTATACTTTTTATAATCACAAGGGTCTTCAAACTCTTTATAGCCTTGTTTTGAACCCAAAAATTCTCGTTGCCTAAGAACACCATCAATTTTTCGTGTAACTCCTTTTCACATGCTAAACCCCTTGTTTTGAGCATACTCATTATAGAGATTATATGCTTCTTCTTCATAACTCACTTGCATTCCAAGTTTAATTTCATAGTATTCAACCAAAATTACATTCTCATGATTTTCATTTTTATCATTGTCAATAGCTGTATCAAGAGAATTTTTTGAAAAATCCATTACTAATCTAGCCTAATCATGAAAAAGAATGTTGAATGAACAAATTGAATAGGCAGAACTCATAATTTTCCATAATAACACAACTATAGACTTAAACTAAGAAAAGAAAAAGGAAAAGATAGATTGAATACCTCAGCGAAGACTCTTAGAAAGAGACTATTTATTGGAATCAATTCCTTCAATAAACCCAATAGAACAGAAGCATCACATCCCTACACCAATGCCAAATTGAAAGAGATACAGATCGATTTCAAACCTTGTTTCTTCAACTCTTTGTTTGACAGAAGCTAGGATATATATATAAAATAAACTTCCTATTTAGGCTATCACATATACAACATGTTTAAGTTTGTATTCCTATTTATATCCTTTTCACACTCAAATGTGTTTTTGCTTTTCTTTTTCTTTTCTTAAATTTTATTTTGGTGATAAGTAAAAAAAAAAAAAAAAAAAAAAAAAAAAACCATTTGTAGTTACAAATAAATAAAAAGAAACTAAAAAACTTCTCCTTCCCACACTCAAATGTGGCTCTGCCCTTTTTTTTTTTTTTGGGTGATAAGTGAAAAAACTATTCTATAGTTGCAAACAAATAAAACTAAAATCTGGGGTTGAGAGAGAAAGGAGAAGGAACACTTGAGAGAGAGAGAGAAAGAAAAAAAAAGGAAAGGGAGAGGGAGCACCTGAGAGATTGAGAGAGAGAAACAAATGAGTTTTGGGAATTTCGGGTAGGTTTAGTAAGTGAGGGAGAAAGTGGCGCGGTTTGAAATTTTTTAGGGATAAAATTGTCTTTTGCTTTGGTTCACTGCAATAGGCTAATATGAGTTTTTTGGGACAGGTGTTGATTATTTATTGGTTAGGGTACACCAAAAGAGATGTTGAGTTGGTAATGCAGTAACATGTTATACTTTCTCCTTGATGTGTGGCCAATGCAACTCACTAGAAAAAGTTGAAGGACATTTTTTTTTTTTTTTGATAAAAAACTTGTAACTTTTATTAAAACGAAGATAATATATTGCTACATCATGAGCCACAACAGACTTAACAATAGGAGGTGTTTCTTCTATCCAAGTTACATAATCAATGATATGCCTAGCATATTACGCTAATAAATGGGCAGGGCGATTACCCTGTCGATAAACACGTGATACTTGTGCCTGTCGAAAATCTTGCAATTTGTATCGAATACCTTCAGTTATGTTGCTTATTACTGAAGGAGGATCACGAAATCTAGTCACAGCATCATAGGCAATCTTGGAGTCGCATTCAAATAAAACATCTCGAACTCCCACATCCCAAGAAAATAGTACACTCTCCTCCAATTCCTTAGCTTCAGCCTCCAGTGGCCCCAACAGTAACGAAAGTGATTTACTAAGAGCTGCTTCAAAACACCCACCATGGTCTCGAATAATAGCTCCCAATTCGGTTGAGTTGTCATAAGTAAAAATTGCAACATCGATATTGACCTTGTACCGTGGTGCAACTAAAGCCTCCCGTCAGACCTCATCCTTATTTCCGACCTCAGACAGCTTTAGATTGGCCGTTTGGAATTCTTCCAGCATGTATCATGCCTTTTGCAAAATAGCTAAGCCAGTTTGTCTAGCTTTCCCTTGTCGCACTTCATTATAGTTGAACCAAATGGCCTAAGATACCATAATGACAAGTTCCAGCAAGTCATTCTCTATTCTTTGTTCGAACTTCAAATACCATATTAAGTCCTCAAATTCAGGGAAGTTAACTCTGTGTGCTTCAAAAGGAATAGCTGATAGTGCCTAGGTTTCCCGTGCTTTCTCACAACCCCAAAATACATGCCCACTACTTTCTGGTTCCTACCCGCATGCCTCACAGATGGAATTATCAATCACCTTCCATCTACACAAGTTAGCCTTTGTTGAATGATATTTTTACATGCTTGCCATGCGAATGACTTGACTTTATTAGGAACATTAAGAACCTAGAGTGTCTTCCAAAATAGATGACGATTTTGGTTGTCTGATGCTTCCCCGGGTTTCCATTAAACACCTCATCCAGTGCGATCTTATAAGCACTACGAACAGTAAAATCCCCTTTCGGAGTATAAGCCCATATCATCTGGTCACCTGGAAGCTGAAAACTAAGGGGAATGCCTAAAATAGCAGAGGCATTTGAAGAGGAGAAGATCTATGTAATCATGTCATCCTTCCAAGCCCTAGTGTAAGGATCAATAAGCAGAGGCACTCAAGCATCGAATGGGACATTAATCTGTCTGAATGTAAGTTTAAATGTAGATGGTTCATTAAGCCATTTATCTCTCAAAATATTCAGTAAATGACCATTCCTAACCTGCCAACGATGCCCTCTTTGGACAATGGGTTGTGATACCAAGATACTACGCCAAGCAAACAACGGATGGTTACCAAGTTCAGCTGATAGAAAGTCCCTGCTGGGGAAATACCGTGCCTTAAACACCCTATGAACGAGTGATATGGAATTAGTTTGTAAGCGCCAGCCTTGTTTTGCTAGTAAAGTGAGATTGAAGGCTTTGAGATTGTGAAAACCCAAGCCACCCTCCTCCTTTGGTAGACACATCTTGTCCCAACTCAACCAAGCCATTTTGCTTCTCTTGTTGGTTTGCCCCCACCAAAACTTGCGAACCATATTGGTCATTTCATCACATAAAGCATTTGGGAGTTTAAATACACTCATAGTGTAACTTGGTACTGCATGTGCCACTGTTTTTATCAAGATCTCATTTCCCGCATTAGATAATAGCTTCTCTTTCCACCTAGATAGTTTGCTATCCAATCTCTCAATTAATTGATGGAAGGTGTTACACTAATTCTTCCCAACCAGTGATGGAATCCCCAGATACATCCCATGTTTAATGATCTTTGCTCCAAATCTATTTTTGATCTCATCTTGCACATTTTGTGGTGTGTTATGACTAAAGAAGAGAGAAGTCTTCTCTTTGTTCAGCTGTTGGCCTGAAACTAACTCATATTTTTCCAAGATATCAACTAAGTTAGAGCATTTCTCTCCTGTAGAGTGACAAAAAATCAAGCTATCATCTGCAAATAATAAGTAGGAGATCGATGGTCCCCTTATGTAGGCGGCAATCCCCTTAATGGCACCACGCTCCACTAATTTTCTAATAACGGCAAACAAACCTTCTGCACAAAACAAAAAAAGGTAAGGGGAGAGGAGGTCCCCTTGGCGTAATCTTCGAGTTGGGATAATAACGTTTCGGTGTTTTCCATTAATTTTAATTGTATAAGTGACAGAGCGTACACACCTCATCATAAGAAAAATTTGAAGGACCTTAGTAAGGAGAAAGTATATGTTGTATCTGAAAGAAAAAGACAAGAGACGCACCAAAAAGACGAGACGCACCATCTGTTCCCCTTGTTATCAATATCACCATTGGTTATTTTTTATAATTACGTGTGTTATAGTAGGGCACCTTTAATTTCTTGGTAAAAAAAGGGTTCTTTAAGGTTATTGCTAGATTTGACAATGTAAACTTTTCCATAAAAACCTAAAGCCCCATACAATCAGGTACCGTACCATCCTTTCAACAATTGACATGATAGAATTGCAACAAATGTGGGCCGTAATATACCTAGACCTAGATAACAAATAGTTTTTTACCAAATTAAATGAAAAGAGACATGTAATTTATTTATTTGTTTCTCAGTTTGTACCTCCCTATTAAGAAGACTTTTGATATGTTTATAAAAGTAATCAAAAAAATAAATAAAAAAAGAAGAAGAAGAAGAATAAGACTTTTGATATCAATCATAAATAGTGGTCAATTCCTTTAATTAATTATTATATATATATAAATTTTTTTTTTATACAAGATAGAATTTCTACTCTAGCCTAATCTAAGTGTATATTTGTGTGAATCTCCCTCTTGGAGACTTGAATCCCGGCCCTTACCCCCTACACTCCACAAGCATTTATACTTGTGGAATGACCACTGCACTAAGGGTTCGTAGTGGTAATTATTATATTTTTAGATGAAGCAATTAGGAAACAAAGTTTGGTTTGTATAGTAATTAAATTTAAACAAGTGTAGATAGAGTACATTCAAATGAGTTAATATTTTTAATGAGCTTAAACATTATTGAATTTTTATGAGATAGCTTTCGGTTCAAATTCTTGGAAAGTCCCACATTATAGTTAAGTATAGATTTTGATAGGTTTATTTTGGGTCTCCTCATCTAATAGCATATTTGTTTATTATCAACTGAACTAATTGGCAACTGTACATGACACATGCCATATGTTTTATTAGTCCATAAGAAAGTATATTCTATGCTTTCTATGACACAAGCCATATATTTTATTATTCCATGAGAAAGTATATTTTATGTTTCCTATATGAAGAGATAGTTCATCTCAAAATATGTAATATGTTTGACATATGGTACATTATAGATTTTGGATTTTAGTTTGCTCGATTCATGATATGTTATAATATGGGGTTGTCTTGTTTGATCGAGGAAAAAAAAAAGGAAAAAGAAAAGAAACGGAGTGGCTGTGGAGGAGAGAAAACACTAATAATATGGGGGTTTTTGGCGATTTGAACAAATTGGCTTCTCTTTTTTATTTTCTTTTGTCCCTTTTGTTTTCAAGGCAATGTTGGTCTCTTAGTCCCCTTGTTTTATGCTTATCCTTTGGGCCCCATTCGAACTATTTTTTAAAACACAATAGTCTTCACATTATTTGTATTACACATCATAATTTGTACTTAATTAATCTATGGTTAATCTAATGTTAATCTCTTTATAACCTTAATAGACTCTTTGTAGTACAATAGTTTCGTACTGTAAAAATGTAACCTTTTACAATTTTCTGTTGTACATATATCAGTCATTAAATTAGTGGCGGAGCAACTAAAGGGCCAAGTGGGCCCAATGGTCATAACCTCCTCAAAGCAGAAGATTTGAAAAAATAATAATAATAATGTACATGTTGAATTTTATTTTAATAAATATATTAGATGGCTCATTCAATTATGTGTATCTGAAAAAAAGTAGTATTTGAATATTGCTTCTTAAAATAGGTCATGTCCCATAATATTTATCCAATGATATTAACTCTATAATTAGGGCTGTCCAAATCCACCTGGACCCGAAAAAATCCGTCCGGCCATATCACTACCCTATTTGATCCGGTAAAAGAAACTAGTTACAAAAGGTTTGTGTGAAGGAAACCCAATTAACACGGGTCGAGTGGTTGGTGTTATAATTTGAAATCCATAAAAACCGACTAGTCCGAAAATTTAAAAAAATGTTGCCTTTGTATATCAGTCATCTTCTAATTAGGTGTCTAGATTACTTCATTTAGATGATTGACACGTAGCATTATCTCATCCCTTCAAATACTGAATTAAAATTTCATTTCATTTCTTGGATCTCTCTCTCTCTCTCTCTCTCTCTCAAATTCAATGTTATTTGTACAACTTGTTCTATTACATCACTTGTACTGAACATCATAACTTATACTACAATTAATTATGGTTAGTTTAGAACTAGTCTCTCTCTATATACTCTTAGTAGTTTTTGTCGTAACCCAATAATTTCATATGCTAATAAGACTTTGTGTGTGTTGGCATAAACAGTCAACTGAACCAAAATAATAATCTTTCACTTCGGGTCTTAATTTATCCTCTCTCTCACAATGTTCTCTATTCCATAAACAATTCTAATATAAATGAATAGAAAGTCGAGTCCCTCTTTTTCCGTCGTGGTCTGCGAGCAAGTGAGCAACTATGCTATCCCTCACCATTAAAACAACAAGTGGTTGGCTCTTCTCAAAAAAAAGAAAACAACAAATGGTTGGTGGCATCTAATCTAACGTAAATACTATATTCCAGATTAATCAAAAACAGGGACGGAACCAGGACTCATACCTGGGGGGCCAAAGCTTAAAACCAAAAAAAAATTTATGAAAATAAAAACTAACATCTATTTCATATTCAACAAAATACTACATACAAAATAAGTATTTTTTAAACATTTCATATTATAAAACACATCAACAAAGTATAACATACAAAATAAATGTTTCTTATTTTGTGTGCGATTTTTGTTTAGTCCATATTTATTTATTTATTTTGTTTTTGTAGTTAAAGGGGCATGAATTTTATTTATTTATTTATTTTCTTGTAGGTCAATATCTAAATATTTTAGAGGAGGAGAGACAAATATATATATATATATATATCAATATAATTTATTGAGTCTTAAAACTATAAGTCCATATTTCAGCTAATATATCAATTTCAAGTCTAAAAATCTACCAAATAAATATAATAATACTATTGATTCTCAAAAAAAATATATATATATATATATATTAAAACAATTTTACTATTAAAATATTCTAAAAAAAACTACTATTAAAAAACCAAAATATAAAAGCTAAAGTTAAATATTAAAATAGTTTTATTATTTATATGTTACGTGTGAACCCACGTAAACAAAGCAACTTTTTGTCAAGTCTCTTTGTCATTTCCAACACCTAGTCACGTGCTAGGTTCACAAAACAAGGAAGAAAAAAACAAAACTAGGCAATGAAAATTCAAAATAGAATTGAAGAAGGACCAGCGGACGAAAAGAAAGAAGAAAAAGAAGAAAAAGAAGATGAAGCAGCAGTAGCAGCAGCTGCCTCTGCCATGGCCTGGGTTCATTCCGGCAATTGTCGACATGGTGGAAACCTGCTGTAAAGGGATGAATATGTGAGCCATTCAACTTGTAAGGATTGAAAGTAAGATGAATTGCGATGGGTGGCTCTATTCAGGTAATAGCCATTAAAACTTGAAAAGGCAAATTTTTTTTGCATATATCAGTCGATTCAGTACCGGCCGAAATATGTCTACCGGCCGAAATTCACCGAAACAGGCCGAAATGGCCGGAATGAACCGAAATTTGGTCCGAGGTGGAACAAGAGGGTGATTCGTACCGGTTTAAGGACTGGTACGAAATTTTCCGGCCGGAACAGAATGGTATTAATAACAATGGTTTGAAATGTCCAATCCTTTATTTAGTATTGATTTTTGTTTAGCTATAAATAGTTTGACAAAACAAAATGCAGGGAAAATATTTATGCCTAGGAAAAAAAAAACTATAGTGACGGTTTTAAACCACCACTAAAGTCTAAATTAAAAAAAAAGGACCTATTTGTGGCGTTTTCAAACCGCCGCTAAAGCCTATATTAAACAAAAAAATACCTATAGCGGCAGTTTCAAACTGCTGAGATAGCTTGCTTGGGCTATTTCAACAGTTTGTCAAAATTGATGGTATAGGTTCCCAAAACTATCGAAACCTGTACGGGCGGTTTGAAAAGCACCAGTATATATATAGCCCATCCGGGTCTATTGTGTCACTTCTTGACCAATACTAAAAAGTGTAGATTATACCTATTGCGGCGGTTTCGAAACACCAATATAGATCAATTTTTTGTAGTGGGTATCTTAGAGTCTAGTCAAAAGTGTTGCAAGTATGTGGTTTTCATCTTAAAAAAAAGTGTTATGAGTAGGTGTAAACTCATTCTTCTTGAGTCAATTGCTTTGGGGCATGTTACTCCATAGTAGTTTTTCTTTTAAAGACGTTATCTATGGATATTTCCACTTCCTTATGAATTACCTTTTTTTTTTTATCGTTTTATTACATTGATTGAGAATTAGAAGTAATTCCCTGCATGACTAAATGCATATATCGGGTCAATATTGATTTCTATAGTTTGGATGATATCTTGACCAGCCAAGGAAAAAAGAGAGAATGATTTCCCAAGTAAGAGTGAAGTTTTTCATCATTGATATGCTTATCATCTATCGAAATGTCTAGAACCACCGATTTTCACACAGAAATTTTCACATTTTCTCACAACTTTTTTTATTTATTTTTTATTGTTGTGGACTTAAGTGAAATAAATTGTGAGAGTGGTGTGGAATATTTTGTATAAGTTTTTGGTATCCCTAACAAATTAAGCTCATCATTTATTGTAATTCATGATTGGAGAATTTTCCAATAATTTTGTAATATTTTGCTTCAGAGAGGCTCCTCTTAACTCTTAAGGGTATTATGCATGGTTAATACAAAATAATTTTTATATTGAACAGAAAGGAATTGCAACAAATTTGCAGCAGAAAGAAGAAAATTCCAAGGCTTGGGTTATCAATTTTATGTAGGACATTCTTACATCCATGGATCGGGGCTAAGGTTGTTGTTCTGTCAAGTGCAAAGAAAATTCTAAGAATTATATATCGAATCAGGCAACAATGGCCTCCAAGTCCTATATAAAAATTTATTTCGGTCCTGGCTTGTGCAAGTTTCTCTCTTTTGTACCCCAAAAAAAAAAAAAAAATCACAAAATCACAACATTGTTCCAGAATAATAAGCTAAGGGTAGTACTAATATTTGTTGCACATAAGCTATTGAGAATGAGAAATGCTATGTTCACAATAATTTTACAACAAATTATAAGTGTCAAGTTGTTATTGGTTATTACTGGTAAGGTAAAAAAAATTTCCATGGTAGGTTTAAATAGAACCAATAATAATTAACCACTTATGATTTGTTGTGAAAGTGTTGTAAAAATGTTGTGGATGTAACACTTCTCTAAGCTATTACATACAATTTTACATACACCTCATTTTTTAACTAAAACCATGATTTGAAGTCACAATTTCCAAGTTCAAAATCGTGACTTAATTTAAATCACTGTTTCGGTTAAAAAATGAAGTAGGTAAAACTGTATATAATAGTTTGAATGTAATAATTACATGCTAGGGGTAATATTAATACATGAACTATAAGATTCTAGTGATGTGATTTTCTCATTTATATATATATTTCAACTAATTCCCTTGGCTTGAATGCATGACCCCCCATTCACCTAATACATACCTTGCATACATGCGCAAGCCATTGTGTATTCTTGATTCGCAGTAGTCCAATGTTTATGTCAAATATCAAGAGGTTGTAAGTACGGAAGAAGAGGAAGCCTAACATGAGAAAAAAGAGTCTGTCAGTTAAGCCAAGGTTGACTTGCCTGGGAACCAAAGAAGGATTCTAGACTATGTCAAACACTAGAAATCTCTCCAAGGAATTAGGCAAGTCATCCTTGGCTACCAAACAAGACTCTTATCTTCATGTAAGATCTCCCTTCCTCTTAAGCTCGAAGCAATCTTCAATGTACGGGGCATATAATACTATCAAAATTAAGCTTAACTGGGGAAGAAGAAAAAGCCTAGCATGAGAGAGAAGAGACTTTCAGTTTAGCCATGGTGACTTGCGTTGGAACCAAACGAGATTATAGCTAGCTAGGCAATGCTGAAAGCTAGCTTGAACCTCTTGAAAGTAGCAGGCAAGTCATCCTTGGCTATCAAACAAGACTCTTATCTTCATGTTAGACCTCACTTCTGTTAGGCTTTGTAGAGCCTAGTTGTGTTTGATCTAGTTGACGACCCAAATAATGTTGCATGGTTTTTTAATGGGAGATTTTCTGAGGCTTAGTCCATTTGGCCCAAGCCAGAGCGAAAATTTTTTGGCTCGTTTTGTAGCCCATTGTGAATCCTGTGCTAGGATGTAAAAACCGTTTTTGGTGATTAGGGTTTTATTGTGTTGTTGTCGTCTTGAGAGAGTGTGAAAAACTGTAGCCGCACTTTGTATTTTTCCAGATAATAGTAAAATCCCTGCAACTCCGTGGACATAGGCAAATTGCTGAATCACGTAAATATTGTCTTGTGTATGTGATTGTTTTCTTTGACGTGTGTTTTCTCTATTTTTTGTTTCTCACAGGTTGGGAATTTTGGGTTAATTCCTTACAACTTCCTCTCAAATATTCTTGCTCCAATGACAAGTCCTGGAGTTTCAATTTATAGGCAATGAAAGAATAGAAGACTAGATTCCAATCGCTTCAATTAGCAAGTTCCTCACCAATTTGCCCCATGTAGAAGGTTTCTTTTATCTTTGCATAATCTTTTCCTCTAATCAAGTGCAGTATTTGGCTGCCCATAACAGAATATATTCCCCCCAGTTGAGGAGACCCAAATCAATGTATTATTTTCATGTAGCTCAACCGTGAAGAAAGAATTTCCACTATAAGAAAACTATGCACCTGCTGATCGAATATGGTACTTGTCACATGGCTTCTTGACCAGGCTACTTGTAGTGAATCCTGACTGAGCTGACCTTAAGTTCCTTCGAAGGACACATAGCAAAAAGAGATAAGATATGCCAGACAGGCTTGGCCAAATTTGGCATATCATTGCTATCAAGAATTAAAAATAAAAATGACATATCATTCAGCTTATAATTAAGGAAAGAAAAAGCATATTAATTCACGAAAAGGTGAGGGTTTTATTAATGGCATAAATCTTGTTAATTTATTTCCACATTTTCAGAATATCTCAATATTCCTCGAGGAATGTTTAAATCTCAGTAGTCAGCATATCCTTTTCTCTAAAAATGTAGTTTTCTTTTCTTTCTTTTTTGATAACCGGTCAGAAAAAAATGTAATTTTCCAATGACCAGTAATTTGTAACACCGAATTTATTGTAGAAATCTAACATGCATCAATGTAATTCTGGATCACAATCCACATCTTAAACCATTCGATTGGCTGTTGAAAGTGGAAAATAAAAAGATAAAGAAAATTATGTAGTTAAAGATGAAAATTGAAATGTGTAAAAGAACTTAATTTATAGTAATACCTTAACATGTACCATTCATGTATATCGAAGTATGCAATAAAGTCGAGCTTGCTCGTCTTCGAGCGTTGGTCATGATGTATGTCTTATCTCTGCACACATCTCTGTTGGCCTGTTGCTCATGTATTTGTTGGGTGCACGTGACACCCTCAGATTCCATCACACATGTTGGAAAATTTAGACCCCGGTTGATAGAATTAACAAGTTTTAAACCCAAGTTGTTAATTAGATTAATTATGAATAAACCTTGTTAAAACAAACAAACATCAATATCATGTCAATAATGAATGCAGCAGAAAAGTAAATAAGACAAGATATGATGACCTAGGAAAACCAATAAAACAAACTAGTTTCATAGTAAAAAACCTGGGGAGAAACCTTCCTGAAAAGCAATCCACTATAATGAAAAGAAGTTTCAGATCTAGTACAAAACCTTTGTCCCTAGACTCTATAATCCCCGTAGATAAACTCATAGCAGAAACCTTTTACCGCTTCAGAAGCTTTGAACTCTTCAATATATGAACGCCACCCTTTGATGCACGAATCCCAGTAAGTGACTAACCAATTGTGCAGATCCCAGTACGCGAATTCAATCACCAACTAGAAGAAGATTGTTGGCTGCAAAGTTCTTCACTTCATCAACAATGAAGATCAAGAAGCACTTGGTTACAAAACTCTAAGGTGCAAAGACGCAGTAGCTTCTTTTAGAGAGAATAAAGCATCGGTCACCTTTTGTATATGTTCTCCTTGTATTCTCTTATGTGACGGCCTCTAAAATAAGCCTTATATAGGTCTAAGGTTATGAGAAAAGAAACCCTACACATACATGTCATTATGGGCAAAAAATCAAATCTAGAAATCTGAATTTCGTAAGGCTCAGTAATTCTCGATCGATCGAGGAGGTGTCGAGAAGGTGTCGAGAAACATCTCGATCGATCCACCAGGTGTCGAGGAGCTATCGAGGAGACAGAAGATTTCTCTATCGATCGATCAGTTATCGAGAATGTGTCGAGATTGTGATAAGAAACACCTTAAGAGCTCGACAGATAGCCAGGTGTCGAGGAGGTGTCGAGCAACTATCAAGCAGCTATCAAGTTTTAAAATTCAGCACTTTCTCACTTGATTCTTGGACAGACTTGCATGTCTTTAACACTTGAACTTGAAACAAAGTTTCTTGAAGCATCAAACACATCCTAGATCTACCTAAATACAAGTAAAGTACTTTTTGTCAAAGGATAAGCCAATTACATAAAATATGTCCTTAACAATTTCCCCCTTTGGCAATCTGTGACAAAACCACAACAAACAAATGAACACATGAAAGAAGTCATAAATCACTCAACTCATATTCACTTGTTGAATACAATAAAATCTATCCTAACACAAACTCTTGAAAAACTTTGCAAGAAGAGAGTTTATGGCAAGAAGACTTTGACAACCTGTATTTCTGAAACATTTTAAACAAAACTCATCACGGCATCTTAGTGTGAAACAGAAATAATAGATTGCATACAAGAAATAAGAAACATGTGTATAAAGATAGAAAAGAAACAACACATGTAGAGATAGGTGAAGAAGAACATACATCATCATATATATATCAAAGATATGCACAATGTATGTAAACATGGTCATAAGACCGGTGTACAAAAAGAAGGAAGTAAGCACTCCCCCTAACAAGATGAAACATATCTCCCCCTTACAAAGGAATGTATTTCTCCCCCTAACATGTAGAATCTAAAAAGAAACCACAAAGTCTCCACAATTTCTCCCCCTTTTTATCATGATTGACAAAGGGTACAAGAAGTTAGAAAACTTCACCCGAGAACCATAAAGATGATCAAGGAGACACAAGAAATCCATATAAATGCATGAATGTAACGAAACAAGATGCTATGGATGACAAGATAATAGAAGGATGCAAAACATGTGAAAAACAAATCTCTCAACAAGAAAAATGTGAAGCACATAGATCCTAAAACACACACACACACACACTAAACAAGTCTAACCAATTTTATATTTTCAAAAACAAGTCAAGACAGTTTAGTGAGCATACATTAACATATGTAAACCTTTGTGATGGCCAAATCACATTGTACCTGCACATGTATCAAGAGTAGTAAAGAATATTGCGTGTTGTGTGTGAAAAACATTGCAAGATTGCATAAGTGTATACATGTTATGATGATTTGAGATATGAGAAAATCACTTTAACTCACAAACAATCATAACTGCTTGATGGAGACTATCACCTTCGAGGTACATCCTATAACTCCCACATCTCCTAGAATACACGCTTGCAATCATATTTAAAGCATTTTTGATCCTTTTGCTTTTCATTTTTCTTTACATATTTTATTTAAGTAAATCATGCATAGGCATATAAGAGAGAGAAAAGAAAATACCCAATGATGGTAAGCATTTGACATTCCAATTTTTTTATGCCGAAGCACACAAATGTCATTGACACTACACTTTTGCTATGCCGAAGCATACAGGTGTCATATTATGATTGGCGGGCAACAGTGGTGAGATGGTTATTTATTTCTTTCTCTTAAGATTTTCTAATCATTCCCGTCAAAAAGAGTGATACGAGTGTTAAGTATAAGAGATAACTTAATCTTACTCATCACAAACAAGAGCCACAAAGCTCACTTGCTTAGTTGTGCATAGAGATGCTCATCTAAGTTACAAGAGATACAAGGTTTAGAAAACTTTGTTTCATTGGCCATCCAAGGTACACAAGTACCAATGTACACAAAACACACTATTTTTGTATTTTTCTAATTTTTCCTTTTTTTATTTATTTTGAAAAAAAAAAAAAAAAAAAAAAAAAAACTAAACAACCAGACAAAAACAGACAAACAACATGATAGCATGAAAGAAAGATGCATATGCATGAAGGCATGATAGAAAGATGCAGATGCATGAAAGCATAATTCCAAAACAGATAA
Organism: Notholithocarpus densiflorus; assembly: GCA_030021035.2. Lineage (NCBI taxonomy): Eukaryota > Viridiplantae > Streptophyta > Magnoliopsida > Fagales > Fagaceae > Notholithocarpus > Notholithocarpus densiflorus. The sequence goes on along the minus strand of JARYZH020000115.1, from coordinate 792,441 downwards.
GAAATCAAGCAAAGAGAGTCCTACTTTAGATAGAAAGAATTAAAGCAGAGGACAAACACAAAAGACAATTAAGTCTTAGGCTCCTTTCTCACCCACACAGCACGAGTCTTTGGCCATAAAGATGAAAAGACACGTGTCCTAGTATGTCTACTAAAGGACATAGAAGAATTAAAATTCTCCTGAAATTGAGTTAAAAAGCTCAAGACTTTTAATAACTCTCCAAACAAAAGTGTAGGTCCTTGAGAGGAAACCTGTGACCGTTTGGACAATTGCTTATGAGGATACAACTTAAAACAATTAGGACGAATGTGTCCAGAAGCACCACAATGGTGACAAACATGAGGTCTAACAAAGGATTTAGAATTAGCCAAAATAGTTTTGGATTTCATACCTTTATCACCTTTCTCAGATTAGGGCACACAGACAGTCCTTGATCCAGAAGCCGTGGAAGAGGAGGGACCGGAGGAGACAGCATATCCTAAGCCAGTCTTATCAGAACTAGGCTTTTGAGCATTCAATACCTCATCAAGCTTTGCAATAGACATCCTCTCTATTTAAGTTCTAGCTTGACTAAGCTCAACCTCAAAATTCTTGACCTTCTCTTTTAATGAGGTGTTCTCTCCCCAACAAGAGTCTCAACTAATCTTGTAGTCTCATCTAGTTTGACTAACAGATCAGCATTTTCAGTTTTTACCTCATTAAGCTCTTTTCTACAAAGATGAGAAGTCTTTTCATATTTTATGAATTCAATGCATAGCTTATCATAGGCTTCCTGAAGGGTCATCTTCTTAGGTACTTCATCATCAGAAGAATCCTCACTGTCACTAGCACTCTCCACAATCACCTTATCGGTTGAGGCAGCAAAGGCCATAATGTGACGACATTCATCCACATACTCATCGGAAGAGTCATCCTCAGTATCACTCCAGGTGGCAACCAACCCTTTATCTTTTGACTCCTTGATCTTTTCCTTCATGAGGTAGTTTGGGCACTCTATCCTCATATGACCAAAATCTTTGCACTCATGGCATTGGATGAGGGGTTTCTCATTCTTGCCCTTCCTTAAGGATTTAGATTTCCTAGGAGGTTTGCCCTTATCTTTTTTCCTGAATTGAAGAAGTTTGATAATCTCATCAGTTATGAAGGTTAGATCCTCATCCTTATCATCATCTTCATCTTTATCTTCGCTTTCATCTTCATCTTCAGAGCCCTCAATCTCTTCCTCTATACCCTTAAGAGCCAAGTTTCTACTCTTTCCACATTTTCCCATTAAACCTAATCTTATCTCATAGGTTTGAAGGTTCCATACAAGCTCAGTCAAAGGAATTTGATCAATGTCCTTTACTTCTTCAATGGCAGTGATCTTAGCATGGAATCTTTTAGGTAAGGACCTAAGGATTTTCCTAACAATTTTGGATTCTGCAATAGATTCTCCAAGATTGAAGGCAGAATTCACAATATCCATGAGTTTAGCATAAAACTCATCAAAGGTCTCATCCTCCTCCATCCTTATTTCTTCAAAACTACTAGTGAATCTTTGAAGCTTCACAGTCTTTACTGCCTGGGTACCTTCATAGGTGGTTTCAAGAATGGTCCATGCTTCCTTAGCAACTTCCGTGGATGATATTTTCTTGAATTCCTCATTGGTCACCCCACAAAACAAAGCATTCAAGGCCCTACTGTTGAAATTTGCCGCTATGATTGTTGCATCATCCCAATCCACCGGCGCTTCCTTTGGCTTAATCCAGCCAACTTCAACAGCTTGCCATACCTGTTCACCTAGAGCCTACAAAAAAACTTTCATACGAACTTTCCAGTACGCATAATTAGTTCCATCAAATAAAGGAAGAATCAAAAGAGATTGTCCACGATCCATGACAATAGGGGTCAAGGATCACACTCAGGAAATTAATCCAATCAGAGTGTACCCGCTCTGATACCACTTGTTACGAAATTTAGACCCCGGTTGATAGAATTAACAAGTTTTAAACCCAAGTTGTTAATTAGATTAATTATGAATAAACCTTGTTAAAATAAACAAATATCAATATCATGTCAATAATGAATGCAGCGGAAAAGTAAATAAGACAAGATATGATGACTCAGGAAAACCAATGAAACAAACTAGTTTCATAGTAAAAAACCTGGGGGAAAACCTTCCCGAAAAGTGATCCACTATAATGCAAAGAAGTTTCAAATCTAGTACAAAACCTTTGTCCTTAGACTCTACAATCCCCGTAAATAAATTCACAGCAAAAACCTTCTACCGTTTCAGAACTTATGAACTCTTCAATATATGAACGCCACCCTTTGATGCACGAATCCTAGTACGTGACTAACCAATTGCGCGGATCCCAGTACGCGACTTTAATCACCAACTAGAAGAAGATTGTTGGCTGCAAAGTTCTTCACTTCATCAACAATGAAGATCAAGAAGCACTTGGTTACAAAACCCTAAGGCGCAAAGACGCAGTAGCTTCTTTTAGAAAGAATAAGGCATCGGTCACCTTTTGCATATGTTCTCCTTGTATTCTCTTATGTGACGACCTCTAAAATAAGCCTTATATAGGTCTATGGTTGTGAGAAAAGAAACCCTACACATATATGTCATCATAGGCAAAAAATCAGATCTGGAAATCTGAATTTCGTAAGGCTCAGTAATTCTCGATCGATCGAAGAGGTGTCGAGAAGGTGTCGAGGAACATCTCGATCGATCCACCAAGTGTCGAGGAGCTATCGAGGAGACAGAAGATTTCTCGATCGATCGACCAGCTATCGAGAAGGTGTTGAGATTGCGATAAGAAACACCTTAAGAGCTCGACAGATAGCCAGGTGTCGAGGAGGTGTCGAGCAGCTATCAAGCTTTAAAATTCAGCACTTTCTCACTTGATTCTTGGACAGACTTGCATGTCTTTAACACTTGAACTTGAAACAAGGTTTCTTGAAGCATCAAAAACATCCTAGATCTACCCAAATACAAGTAAAGTGTGTTTTGTCAAAGGATAAGCCAATTACATAAAATATGTCATTAACAACACATATTTGTCAAAGCTCATTTATGAGCTTGTTCCAAAAAGTCTTCATAGCTAGCTTTTCCATTTATTAAGAAATGACCAAAACTTGGGAGGTTTGACTTCTCTTAATGAGAAGTGATCCAAAGCGTGTTGGACACGCTGAAGAAAAAGAAAAGAAAAAAGCAAAGGGTCATTCGGCCTAGAATGAAGAGCTGAAGCAAGAGAGCCATTATGAGAAAAACACATGTGAGAGCTTTAGGAGGTGCAGTCCGAAAAGATAGAGAGAAACACAGTGAGAGTGTGAGAGAGTGAAAAAGAAAAATGAGACTTTTTTCTTTGCTCAAGTTACACACAAGGAAGATAAATTGGTGGGGTTCTCATGGAGTTTTTGAGTGCTACAACCATGGAGAGTTGGAGTATTCAGAGGAAGATTTTGCTACTAGCTTTGTGGTGAGATTGTATTTACTCCTTGAGATTTATTTGTTATATATCCAATTTATTGTGGACACAAGTTTAGCATAAACTTGATAGTTGTAATCTCTATTTCATAATGGATATTTTTCGGAGCTGCCCCATGGTTTTTCCCTCTACACTAGAGGTTTTTCACATAAGATTTGGTGTTATTGTGTGGTTGTGTTTATGTGGTGCTTGTTGAAATTTTTGTTTCCATAATATTGCTATTGCTTGGTAGTTATATATTTTAATTCACACATAGACATTGAGGGGATTAGGATTTTTCCCCAACAGTATTGTGTATGAGCTCCTCTCTCTTTCTCTTATGCCTTTTTTGTTCCTCTTTTTTTCTTTTTCTTTTTTCTTTTTTTTTCAAATCTAAGAGCATCCACAGCAATGAAGCTAAAAATTTAGCTATTTAACTCCACCAAAAGTTACTTTATCTATTTTACCTACACACATGCTGCAGTAGTATATCTATTTTAGCTTTCAACACAATAAAATAATATAAATATCGCAATAAAATAATATATCCCCTACAATAAAATTATATATCCCACTACCCAAAAAACATCCACAGCACCAACCACAACCACCTCTACCATCAGCCACACCCACAACCACCACCACCACCACCACCACCAATCCACAGTAGGAAAAAAAAAAAAAAAAAAAAAAAACCATCAATCGAAATCTCTAATCTTTTTCCTCAACCCAGACCAAACAAAATAAAAAATCACCAATCACAGAGCTAGGCTTCAGTGAGGAGAACAGTGTCGGCATGGGTCTGATCGACGGAAGAGAAGTGGGTCTGAGGCGGATGGGTCTGATCGGCGGAAAACCAAAGCAATGGGCTGAGGAAGGCAGCGACGGCTTTGACGATGAAACCCAGGGAAACCCAGAGCTTGGATCGACGATGAAACCCACGAAATCCAGAGAAACACAGGATTGTCGGCGTTGGGTGAGTGTTGAGATGGAGGACTGGGTAGAGGCGTGGATTGGCGACTTGGGGCTTGGGTCGGCTTGGGCCGGTGACGTTGAGGCCGGCGGAGGCGTGGGTTGGAGACTTTGAGACAAAGAGGTGAGAGTGACTAAGAGAGAGAGAGGCACGAAGTGACTGAGAGAGAGAGAACCACTTTTTATTATTTTAATCTGGCCAGGAGTAAAATATTATTTTTTTTGTTTAGCTCTCAGCTACAGTGCACATCTATCTATAGATGTGCACTGTAGCAATGGAGCTAAAACAAATAAATTAGCTCCACTGCTAGAGCATGGTTTTTAGGTGTTTGAGGAGCTAAAAATACCAATATGGCTTTTTAGCACCACTGCTGTGAATGCTCTAATATGCTATTTTATTTTCAGGAAATGTTTCTTACCCACACCTTGTTGCACACAGTATATATAAATTATTTTTTGAACTAAAATCTTGACTTGAAGTCACAAATTTTAGTTCAAAAGATTTTTTTGGATGGACAGTTCAAAAGCTTAAATGTGTGTAATTTGTGTGTAATAGGGCAGTGTATATATAATAAACATTGTCATTTATTTTACTTCTTAGTAACTTGACTACTTGCCAAAAAAAAGAATGAAACTACCTTGACTGACCTTCTAGATACTATAAAACGAGGAGTAGTATTTGTTACTCACACTCATACCCTATTAGTATATTACACACATTGTTACACATCTATTTTTTGAATTGAAATCATTAGTTGAAGACACGTTTCAAAATTCAAATCATGATTCTAATTCAAAAAATGTGTATAACAGAATGGTCATAACAATTTTTATCCTAAAACAGATGGTTTTTACAAAGGAAGAACTACCCTTGGACCGAGGGGGCAATGGCCCCCCCTAAATTTAAAAAAAAATATATTATAAATATATATATGTGTGTATTAATTTTAGCAATTTTATTCTATAAAATTACATTTTATTTCCCTTTAACAATATCATTAGTTCTTTTAAGAGTAATGCTATACTCACAAACTTTTATAATATTTTTACAAACTTTTTTTGTAGCAAATTTTTATTAGTTCGTGTGGGGTCAAAGAATTTGGCCACCCCGGCCCACTTTATACTAAGCCCAAGGCCCACACTGAGGAAGAAGAAATATCCAAGGACGAACGAAAAAAGTCCTAATTATCAAGAAGCATCGTCGAGGACAACCCTGTCCTCGGCAAACCGAGATCATAGAGAGGGAGAGCCGCACGCCATCAGGGGCAACTTCGTAGAGCATCCCAAGAAAAAGGACAAGTACAGTGGGTCAGCCATAGGAGCCTGGTAGAGGAGCAATTCATGGAGAAACTGTCACCTCTACATTAAATGCCCACAACTACGTCCTGGCCGCATTAATGAGGAAGTGACCCTTGAACATTGCAGCTTTGGTTGCTGCAACTCACAAAAGGTTGAGGACGGCGGCTGATGGGACAAGCACTCAAGTAGTGACCTGCACGATCGACAAATGGAGGGCCAAGATCAACTAAAAGGGAGTATATAATGTAAGAAGTCCTCCAGAAAAGGGATCGGAAGTTGGGAGCAGAAAACACTGTAGCTACTAGTATCATCCTGGTAACCTTTGTAACCAAGCACTGAAGAAGCAATAAGAACAAATAGCTCCTCAAACTAGTGCCCAGGATAGAATTTCATACGTAAAGCCCATTTCCTTAATATTTAGTGCACCTATAACCATGTTTATTCGTTGTTATCTTCACTAAAGCCTAGTTCTTAAACCCATTCTCTTCAAATTTATTGTATTGGGCTAGTTGGGCCTAAGTCCACTCTTCCAATAGAAGAAGTGCTCAAACCCAGTCCCTACAATTGGCGTCGTTTGTGGGAAGAGCTTGTGTGTTAGTGAGTGCAACGGTTAATCATGGTAGGATCAAGCTCCCATCAGCAAGAGTCCCTGGAGAAGACCATTTTAGCGGTGGTGTATGCTACACGAAAGCTTCCCCATAATTTCCAAGAACACACACAATTGTTGTCATAACTCAGCTTCCGCTCAGGTCTACACTTCGAAGTACTGATTACGCGGGGAGGATTGCTAAATGGAGCACAATTCTAGGGGCTTATGACATAAAGTATATGCCCCGTACCTCTGTCAAGGGGCTAGTTCTCGCGGGTCTAGTAGCCCGGTTCGCTGAATTCCCATTGAAGAAAGAAGCCGAGAATCAAGGCATGGATGTAAAATCGGTTGGCACAATCTCCCAGCAAAAACTTCTGTTCTGGAAGGAATATATTGATATCTTTTAATCTCTTGAAGCGGTTAAACAGAACCTTAGCTATGTCGGGTCCTCGAACCTCCTGCTTTAGGGAAATTAACACGCACTGGAATCTCTTGAAGCGGTTAAACAGAACCTTAGCTATGTCGGGTCCTCGGACCTCCTGCTTTAGGAAAATTAACACGCACTGGAATCTTTTGAAGCGGTTAAACAGAACCTTAGCTATGCCGGGTCCTCGAACCTCCTGCTTTAGGGAAATTAACATGCACTGAAATCTCTTGAAGCGGTTAAACAGAACCTTAGCTATGCCGGGTCCTCGGACCTCTTGCTTTGGGGAAATTAACACGCACTGAAATCTCTTGAAGCGGTTAAACAAAACCTTAGCTATGCCGGGTCCTCGGACCTCCTGCTTTAGGGAAATTAACAAGCACTGAAATCTCTTGAAGCGGTTAAACAGAACCTTAGCTATGCCGGGTCCTCGGACCTCCTACTTTGGGGAAATTAACACGCACTGAAATCTCTTGAAGCGGTTAAACAGAACCTTAGCTATGCCGAGTCCTCGGACCTCCTGCTTTGGGGAAATTAACATGCACTGAAATCTCTTGAAGTGGTTAAACAGAACCTTAACTATGCCGGGTCCTCGGACCTCTTGCTTTGAGGAAATTAACACGCAGTGGCAACTTTCTAAGTGTTTAAACTGAATTCAATCATGCCTCGGTCCTCGGACCAGATGATATGGGAATGATAACACTCCATGACAACTTTTCAAGTACTAGACAGAACTAAGGTCTTGCACGGTCCTCAGACTCAAACCTATAGGGAAACTAGCTACTTCTAGAGGATCTAAGTGTTAGACAGAACCAAGGTCTTGCATGGTCCTCGGACTCAAACCTATGGGGAAACTAACTACTTTAATGAAGGTCTAAGTATTAAATAGAAACTAAGCTATGTTAGGTCCTCAGACCACAAACTTAGTAGAAATTAATACCTTGTAAAATCTATTGAAGTATTAAACAAAAACTAAGTTATGTCAGGTCCTCGAACCACAAACTTAGTGGAAGTTAATACCTTGTGAAATCTATTGAAGTATTAAACAGAAACTAAGTTATGTCAGGTCCTCGAACCACAAACTTAGTGGAAATTATTACCTTGTGAAATATATTGAAGTATTAAACAGAAACTAAGTTATGTCAGGTTCCTCGGACCACAAGCTTATTGGAAATTAATACCTTTCGAACTGCATTATGATCCAATTTATAAGTCAAAGTAAATAAATTACATGAGCATCACTTAAAGCATTTTAAGGTACTCAGGACTTGCCTATTATTTAAACGCCTAAGTAATGCCTTAGACTTGAAAGCTTGTTAAGAATTGATAGGTTATAAGTATACCTTGATAATGTTGTGAGTTGACAGTCATAATTTACTTGAATTTTTAGTTAAGAGGTAGAAAACTGTGCCTTCCCTTATATCAGCAAACTTTGCTCTTTTATGGCATATGGTTATGTATGAACAAATAACAGTCAAGATGAGAAACACACAAATGAACGATAAAGTAATAATAACTTATATCAATTTAAAGAAAGGCAAAGTACACATCTCGATCGAACTTGTCTTTAGAAAAAAAAAAAAAAAATCCTCATTACATTAACTTTAACTATTCTGCAAAAGTAAAAGAACTACGGCTTCAATTTTATCTAGAGCTTGACCTTGGGGGCTTTGTCAGCTGCTTCAGGGGGAGCCTCCTTGTCTTTTTCTTTAGAAGCTCCTCCAGCGGGCAAGGTAATTAAGGCTAAAGCTTGCTCAAAACTTTGAGAAGCTGCCCCACCCTTAGGCACCTCTACTGCCTTGTCCGAGGAGGTATCTTATGGAGCTTCAGGCTCTTTGGCTTGCTCCTGTTGACTAGGAGGTGGAGGATTCTGAATTTGGGCTTCCTCGACTAGCTTGGCAACTGCAGGAGTCACTTCCTTTTGATTGGAAGAAAGGTCTGGCACTCGTATGGCTGGAGAGAAGAAGACATTTTCTGGCCTTCTCAGCTCAGAAGAAGCCTCCACCCCAGCTCGGTTGAGGGCTTCTTCCCAAGTTTGAGCACAGTAGGCTCGACATACGGCGGGGACCTCTGCCCGTAGGGCATCTTCCATCTCGGCTACGCCAACGTCGTAGCCATGTTGTTCGGTCTCGTCCCTTTCCTTCTCGGCCTTGTCCTTTGCCTTCTCCGCCTCAGCCTTCGCCTTTTCGGCCTGATCCTTAAGCCTTTGGGCCCCCTCCAACTGCGCCCTGAGGGCTGCCATCTCTTCCTTTGAAGCCTTCAATTGGTCAGTTTTCTCGCGTAGACGCTTCCTCTGGTCCTCGACTTGCCTCTGTACACCCTCCAAGGCCGAGTCAGCACTACGGCGAGCATGTTCTTCGTTGGCCAACTTTTTCTTCAACTTGGCGTTGTTATTTTCAGCAATGGTCAACGTTTGCACAGCTGTTAACCGCCTTTTCCTCTCATCTTCCAATTGTTGATAAACCGTTATTTGTAATTTCCTCAAGCCTGAAAGTGGCTTGGACCGTCTAAAAGAAAGGGATTAGTATCATAGCCCACAAATAGTATATGTCTATAAGAAATAAGTATAAGTAAAAAGAAAAGGGGGTTTAATAGTGTACCATGCCCAGATATCTTTTACAATTGAGGAAGACTTCATTCTTCCTCATACTCCGCAGGTTGATCGTGTCCCTTGGGAGCAGCAAGGCCTCCTCCACGGAAAAGGCAACATGGCACCCATTGCCCCCGTTGAAGTCCCTGAGTGATGCATCATCCCTTAGGGGCGCCCCGCCATGCATAGGCGCTGGGAGCCAGGCTCGTGGCTCTAGAGGCTGAATGTTTACTCACTCCAAGCCTCATTGTGGTGCATGGATGACCTTTTGCTGCTTCGCAGCTCGTTGGGCCTCGTCTTCACGAGTCGGGCGGAGCCTTCCAGCCTCTATCACATCCTTCCCTGTTTGCTCCCTTTTCCTTTTTGGATCAGCAGGTTTAGGTCTCGTCGGTTGAGGAGCAGGGGGAGGAGACTTTGAGGGAGGAGGAGGAAGCTTAGATTGAGCAGACTTCCCAGGTGCACCACTTCCTGGTTGGTCCTTTATCAACTCCATCAAACTTTTCTGGGGCTTTCTTTGGATACCCATTTCTTCTGGTAGGCTCTCGGGAGATAGTGGCCGGTTGAATACTTCGAACTCGTCCAAAGAATCTGTTAAGTCCACGAAACCTTTTTCTTCTTCTTCTTCTTCTTCTTCTTCCTCTTCCTGAGGAACGGGTTGGGATGAGGATGTTCCTACCGAAGGGGTGACCACAGAAAGTGGTTGGGGGCGAGAAGTATCTTTGGAGAATGGGATACCCTCTGGAACAACGAACCCTTAGTAGGTAACACTGATACGACGGAGCTGAAGGTCGCGAGCTTTGATTACGCACTTGGGGGCTTGGAAGGTGAGTGAGAGGGGAGTATATCCAAGGATCAAATGAGCTGCTCGGAGTTAACCGTCAATCTCCTTCACATACACCTCTGCTTGCAGGATCCTATCTAAGCTCACCTTGTTAACTAAGCTGAGTTTGGGTTTGGTAGCACGCTTATCTGCAAATTCATTGAAATAGAAGGGGGTTTCATTAGAAACAAGGACATTTAGACCCGAAAAAGAAATGTAAACCAAAATTCGAGATCTATGGCTATACCCCCACCTGGTTCTCCCTCCTCAGTTAGACAGGGTAAGCCATCATGCCATGCCCTAGAAAAGATCAGGAAATCCTCCTTTATATTTTTGTTTGAAGTGGGAAGGCACTGGATCAGCCTTACTTCGGGATGCCTCGACTTGAGATAATATCCCTGCCCCTTCAAATGGTGAAGATTGTATACCCAATTCACATCGTGGTGGGTCAGGTTTAGGTTCATTCTGTCGTTCAAAACCTCTATACTTCCCAGGACCCTGAACATGTTTGGGGCGCACTGTGTGGGAGATAACCTAAAAAACCTAAGGTAATTCCTAGTGATGGTACCCATGAGAATGGTCATCCCTCCCTCTATGAAGGCAATCATGGGAATGACCACCTCTCCAGTTTTCTTATCATCGAACCACTCCCCCTGAGCAGCGTACCTCATGCCCACTATTGGTGGGATCCTATACTTAACCCTGAAACTTCTCATACCCTCCTCGGACTCAACTAAACATTTGAACTTACCCATTTTCCTAAGAGGTTTTGAAGAAAAATTAATAAGTTTAAAATGAAAGCCAAAAAGGGTTTAAGAAGACTTACAGGTTCGAAAGAGGGTCCTCAAACAAATTTCTAATATTTGTAGACGCACAGGGAGACGAAAGAGAGAGAGGCAGGTTCAGTGTATGAGTTCTAGAACTATGTAATCGTTGAAAGTAGAAAAAGGAATTGACTTGAGAAGCTATTTATAGTGGCGCAGAAGGTATAAGCGGGAAAATTCCCGCTCGCAAAACAAAAAAACCCTTCACCGTTTGATTTACATCTTACCGTTGAACGTGGGCGACAGGGGCGTCGCCAAAATTTAATGCTGGAACGCTTCGTATATCGAAGCACTAGGAGCGTGCCTTGGACAGGTGAAAAGACTCTGGCGCTGACGGAGGACAAGACTTGACAAGCCGTGGTGAAGGCCCGAGGACATCAAAACCCTCCTCTTCATCCGAGGAGCCGGACAGCAGGATTTTGAGGGGCTATTGTGGGGTCAAAGAATTTGGCCACCCCGGCCCACTTTATACTAAGCCCAAGGCCCACGCTGAAGAAGAAGAAATATCTGAGGACGAACGAAGAAAGTCCTAATTACCAAGAAGCATCGCCGAGGACAACCCTGTCCTCGGTGAACCGAGATCATAGAGAGGGAGAGCCACACGCCATCAGGGGAAACCTCGTAGAGCATCCCAAGAAAAAGGACAAGTACAGTGGGTCAGCCATAGGAGCCTGGTGGAGGAGCAATTCAAGGAGAAACTGTCACCTCCACATTAAATGCCCACAACTACGTCCTGGCCGCATTAATGAGGAAGTGACCCCTGAACAGTGCTGCTTTGGTTGCTGCAACTCACAAAAGGTTGAGGACGGCGGCTGATGGGACAAGCACTCAAGTAGTGACCTGCACGATCGACAAATGGAGGGCCAAGATCAACTAAAAGGGAGTATATAATGTAAGAAGTCCTCCAGAAAAGGGATCGAAAGTTGGGAGCAGAAAACACTGTAGCTACTAATATCATCCTGATAACCTTTGTAACCAAGCACTGAAGAAGCAATAAGAACAAATAGCTCCTCGGACTAGTGCCTAGGATAGAATTTCATACGTAAAGCCCATTTCCTTATTATTTAGTGCACCTATAACCATGTTTATTCGTTGTTATCCTCACTAAAGCCTAGTTCTTAAACTCATTCTCTACAAATTTATTGTATTGGGCTAGTTGGGCCTGAGTCCACTCTTCCAATAGAAGAAGTGCTCAAACCCAATCCCTACAGTTCGCATATGGGCACATCATTTACGTCATTTTTTTACTTACTAGTAACCATTTATTACATAAGTAATTTATAAAAAAAACTTGCAGCTCTAGTATTTTCCCCATTTTAGTGACCATAAAAAAATTTATAGATGTAAAATCTAAAACAAAATATTCAAGCCAATAAAAAAAAAAAAAAAAAAATTAGCTCAGCAACAAAAATTACCAGTAAAACTAAAAACAAAATTAAGCTTAATGAACTAATTTTATCCAAAATAAATAACCCTGCCCTTTAAAAAAATTCTAAACAAAAATAAATTTGTTCTTAACTACAAAAAAAAAAATAAAAATAAAAATAAAAATCTCAGCAACTAAGTAATAGAATTAGAGGTTGAAATCACTGCACATAACAAACAGTAAAACCATCTCCCCTAACTCAAAGTTCTGGCTCCGCCCCTGTTTTTACCTCACAGAAACAGCATAAAATCTGATGAAAGAACAACTTTGAAGTTTGACTAAAGTTGGAGCTAATTAAGGCCTTGCTGATAGAAAGCTTGAAACTTTCAAGATCAAGTACTACCAGGACCTTTATAATGTTATGGGAACATGATTCTAATTGCAACATCTATCTAATTGGACGCGTCCACTTGAAAGAGGAATGTAGCGTTGGCCACTAAAGATTTTTGTTATGATTGACTTTTTATTTTACTTTTAGGCTCTCCCATCTTGCATTCAATGATGTATTTATTTTTACCATATGTAATTTCTAGTACTAGTATTTTTCCTTTGAGGTAGAGGCCTTTCGAAAGTATCTTTCATTCAACGGTAAACGTTAAGGAAAATTCTTTAGGAATGTATCTTAGATTTTCTAATAAATTTAATCATATAATTGTATTGACCCATCAGGCCGTAAGGATGGTGCGGGATATCGAATCCTAGCGAGCTTAGACCAGAACCGAAACCAACACGATAGTCGGGTATAACACAAAATGACAAAACTTAAGTATAGTACTTAGATGCGCTGTTCCTTAAATTCCTCACTTAAAATTCAGTCATGTAGCTTTTTTCTCTTGACCACGTCAATCTCACCTAGAAAATCCAATTTGCAAACCCACAACCATGCCGTGTGTTAGGAGCATTATGTGTTGTTGATGATGGCATGAGGAATGAGGGTGCTTGGGCAGCATTGAGTCAATCACTTGGCTTTATGTTTTCTCAACACACTCATAGCTCCTCATGCCTGACTAGTGATGCTTCTAAGGGCTCTTTGAGGGGGACCAGCCCAGTCTCCCTACTCAAGTTGGATCGATGAGCAGTGATGAGGGGCAGCATGTGGAGGCACCTTGCTTCACATGATGCCCCAAGGCCATGGTAGAGATGGGTGGGATGATGGGCAGCAGCAAGTGGTGCTAACCCTACGTAGTGGTGCATGGCATTGGTGGCTTGGTTGTTGGTTCCTTGTGTGTGGGCTTGGTGGCTAGAGTGCAAGGTAGGGCTGGGCTGCTGTAATGATAAAATGTTGTGTGCAAGGCATTGGGCTAGTTGGGGCTGGCTGAATGCATGGACAAGTGCTAGTGGGCTAATGGCAGTTACGTTGTGTGCTGCATATGGGTATGCTGTGTGGGCTATAGTGCTGTTGGAAGGCCTTGAGCATAGGCCAAACCTCTCCAAAACGTGTGGGAACATGTTGTGTGGGCTGCTAGAGGATGGGCAGAGGCCCCATGGTCTGCTGAGACATGGGTTGTGCATGTGCAGCATGTGCAGTGGCAGTTACTAAGCAGTTACAAAGAAGTTCCTAAATTTCCTAATGATCAGACCTACTGTGTAGGGGCTGGAAACGTGGAGAGCAAGCCAAGACAGCATCAGTTGAAGGTGTCCTAAATCAGACCACAAGTAACAGATTGTCCAAGACCCAGGCAGTTATTAGGCAGTAACTGCCATAGCAGTTGATTCTGTATATTTAACCCTAAGGCTGCTGGGGGTGTCAGCAACAGAGTGTATTTGGCCTTGAGAACGTTTTGTGTAATTCTCTAGATTTTGTAAAAGAGTTTCCTTTGTACTTGAGGTTTAGTAATAAAGGTTAGGGGTGGGTTCCTTGTAAATATTGTGTGTGCTGTGTGTTTGAACGTCCCTAGATAATCTATTCTAAGTGTTATTGCAGTATGTGTGTGGTGTTGGCTGAGACTAAGTCAGGGACTTAGAGCCATCACAGGCAGAAAATTTGAGTGAAAAATTGACCATGTGACACCGTGAGAGGGGGGGTGATGAGAAAATGGGTAGAGGGACTGTGGCTAGAGTGCTAGGTTGAGCGGCATGGGGAAAGAAAGGGTCATCAGCAGAGGCATGGGAGAGAAAGAGAGAGCATATGGTGACTGGTGAGATGAGCTCTGTGAGAGAGAGAGAGAGGAGTGACTGGTGATATGAGCTCTGTAAGAGAGAGAGAGAGAGAGAGAGAGAACAAAAGGTAAAATATATCACAATTGCAAATTTTTTTAGAATTGCAAGACCGGGCCTTTTTGGTGCTTTGATTCTAAAATATATCAACATATACCATTTGAGAGACTGGGTAATGATGCTCTTAGCAGTCCTACTCAATAGAGAAATGGTAAAGTTCATGTTGTGCAATGAATAAATATTAATATTGTTGTAATTTTATTTTGTTGTAGCTCAAGTGCTGGTAAAATTTATTAAACATCATAGGTTGAAAACTATCTCTAAAAAAAGTTTGTTGTGATTTGTAAGATTTGTTTATTTGGCTTTTTGTTTAGGACTAACCTAATTTTTGTGAGGCATGTTGTGGATTCAAGTGTGTAGTTGGATGTATCCCTAGCATTATTCATAAGCTAATATTGATGATTTATTGTTGCTAACCTTTAATGTTGATGTCATAATTTATAAAAATCTTTAAATTAAAATTTTGAAAAATCACCAAAATTAGTATTAGTTTATTGCAAATCTCAAATTGCGTCTACAAATATAAGATTACGATGTTAATGAATGTGATGAAATTTTATGAGCTTTATGTTAAGCTTTGCTCCCCCTAGGTTTGTACCCTGACTCCGTCCCTGGTTCCCACTTCACACTCCATTTTTACTTCTTCAATGTTTTCCCTCCATTCCACTATCATCTTTTGTGGAATTTCTTGTCATCAACCCAAACCAAGCCAAACCTTCAGTTCCTCATATTTGCGCATCCACTACAAGAGAAAGATGTTTATATCTATATTCTCTGCAAAAAATTTAATGTTAGATGCATGGGATTTTATGTGCATACCTACCATTCGTGAGCCATCACGTGATTCTTTGCTCAAACATTTTTTACAATCTTATAATTCTATTTACATTTTTACTCGGTTTCAAAGTTCACATATAACTTGCATTAAAAATAAATACTGTAAATGAATAATTCATGTTTCACTATGTTAGACAGCATGTTGACATAGCTAAGGAAAATTTTATATTTTCCATAGAATATTCATATTTTAACAAATATATTAACTATATTCAATCACTTTCATGATTGCCACTCCCCTTCTCCTTCATCTTACCTTCCTCGTCCAAAGTTTCCACCCCCACTCTGCACAGGTTTTCCTCGCCCTAAGTCAAGGATGGAACACCCTTGATCTGTAATGTTGGACATGCATAGCTAGGACTAGACAAAACCAATATAGATGATTTTAGTGATGTCTGTTGCATATGATATTTGCTTTGTTGTACAAAGTTACAAGAATAGTTTCATTTGAATCACATGACAAACAGTAATTGTGGAACACGTAAATCATTACATTGGTCACACTCACATATAATGTAAATTAATCATCTCTTGTAAAGCCATAAGGGTATGAAAGGGTGGATTTTATGTTGTTTTGCTTTTGTCATTTCATTTGGCATTATGTATAAATTATGTTACTTATTGTAATTTTGTAAATAATATATTTAAGTAGATATTACTAATGCAAATACTTATGGTAGTAGCATCATTCGAATCTTGCAATGGGAAGTGCTTGAGAAAAAAAATTTTATATTCTTGGCTCATGCTTACTAGCGTTATCGATGGTATTGGGTGCATAAATATGACTCATTTGGATCCCTTGCTCATGCCCAGGTAAAAGACGTCAATTCAAGTCGCCCCCTACACATTTTTTATTTATAAAAAAAAATTGCAAGTACTTATGGAAATTGTATAATATTGTTGGAATCGTTTTTTATTACGTCTAATTTGGTTTTGGACTTAAACATTATCATATAATTAATTGTTTAGTTAAAAAATATTTATATAAACCCATCCCATATAATTTCCTTCTTATTGCCCCCGAAAATGCATTCCGCAAGAATTCAAACAAAATGATAATAGCAAACACAATTTCATTCAACAAAATTACAAACAAAATTTTTTTTATACCAAACACAATTCATTCAACAAAATTACTTTTCAAAAAAAGTTTCAGTATAATACCAAATTAACACAATTTTAAATAAAAGATACATGCTATCATAATGCATTTTTTTAGAATGTACTATATATACTCCCATAGTAGAGAATCCAAAGCAGCCTATCTGTTCGATCCTCTCCCAATAATCAGTCTAATACGACATGCATTCGAGACACAGCCAAAAATGATAATGCCACACGACGTAGAACCATGCACACACAAAGTACATTGAAATAATGAAACATTCAGTGTCCACGACCTACAGAATTTGAACATCTATATTAATTGTACATTTCTCATCTCCTCCTTTTCCTCTATAAAAGTGAGGAGCCTTGTAACTGAAAAAATAATAATAATAATAATAATTGTGGGGCACAAGAATTCAGATAAGGTACCTGTACCACGTGTCGTATCCATGGCTGAGAAGCCCCTTATCGTGCCGAGGAGGACACACACTTGGACAGTAAGGCCACGTCAGTGGCACATTGTCAAAGGAGGTCCTGCTATTGAGAAAGAGCTTCAGAGGGGGGGTTAGCCCAGACATGACTGGAGGGATGGTGGCTGCCTCCACATTCAATGCATCCCACCAAACCTCCTGGCTGCATTTATGTGGAGAAGACCCCTGAACAGTGCTACCTTGGCCGCCGCAACTCACAAGGGGTTTGGAAAGGTATCTGATGGGACAAGCACTCAAGTGGTGGACTGGTCAACAAATGGAGGGCTAAGATTGCCTGAAGGGAGCTATATAATGTGAGAGACCCTCCAAAGGGCAGGGAACACAAAATCTGTAGAGAAAACAATGTAGTATTAAGAAAAGTAACTGTAATAAAAGCTAAGAGAAATATATTCAAGAACTACTCTCCTCGGACATTGCCGAGGAAGAATTTATGTGCATCACATTTGTCTATTTATTACTTTTCCTTGCTCTCTTACCATCCTTAGCCCATTAAGGGCATCGTCCACTTTGTTGAAACCTAGCTTTTTAGCCCACACTCTACAAATTTATTGTACTTGGCTCTTTAGGCCTTAGTCCATTCATCTTTTGGACCTAAGAGCTAAAGCCCGCCCCTACAATTGGCGCCGTCTATGGGAAAGCTTAAGCTTCAGTGAGTTCGACGTCCAACCATAGCAGGATCAGGGCAGGACCGGGAGGAGTCTATCGGCTCCCAACATTAGGATCGATTCCTCAACCTTGAGTGGAGGAGGGACTGTGAGGTTAGTGTGCACACCACGCATACTAGCAGGAGCCAGTCTCGAGGGGGGAGTCATATCTCCCACGAGGAGAATACCAGAAGCTTGCAGCTGGAGATTGACCGTCTTCACAGGAGGCTGTGTCGCGAGCAATGAAGAATGACTCCCTCATATTCTGACCCTTCCTCTGAGGACAAAGAGGATAGTAGCTACAGGCCTAGGTCTAGAACTCCTCTTAGTGAGTCTTTTTCGTACGACAAAGACCGTCACTACGAGCGGAGGAGTAAGAGTCCACCATACAAAGGTCTGGGCAATGACACTATGAGCAGGGCACTTAACCAAATCTCCAAATCACCGTTTACGTGTAGAATCAAAAGGGGAAAACTCACCGGCGTTTTACTCATCCAACTTTCACCATATACAATGGAAGGACGGATCTCGTGGAGCATGTAAGCCACTTTAATCAGAGAATGGTTGTGCACTCCAAGAGCGAGGCCCTAATGTGCAAGGTGTTCCCATCCAACTTGGGGCCTGTGGCGATAAGGTGGTTTGACGGCTTGAAGGAAGGCTCTATCAACTCCTTTAAAGAGCTTAGTCGGGCGTTTGGGGCCTGTTTTGTGACTTACAGTAAGGTTCCTCGGCCTTGAACTCTTTGATGTCCATGGCAATGCGGGAGGGGGAGACCTTGAAAACGTACTCCAACAGGTACTGGAAGATGTTCAACGAGATAGATGAGGACTTTGATGACGTGGCTATAAAAACCTTCAAGGTCGGCCTGCCAGCGGAGCATATTCTGAGAAATTATTTGACCAGGAAACCGGTCAAAAGTGTGCGTAGGCTCATGGATCACATTGATAAGTATAAGCGGGTCAAGGAGGACCAGCAACAGGGAAAGGGGAAGGCTAAGGTGGTCCCTTAAGACAGAAGAGATCTTAGGTCGGACACTCTAGATCAACTACTACTCAGGTAGTTAGTACTGTGTTCCGAGAGCCAGTACACCAAATCTTGGAAAAAATCAAGAACAATCCATATTTTCAATGGCCAAACAGGATGGGGGGAAACCCCGCGAAGCGCAACCAAAATCTTCATTGCTAGTACCACCAGGAACGAAGGCACACTACCGAGGATTGCATGACTTTGTGGAGCCACTTAGAGCAATTAGTTAAGGCGGGAAAGTTGAAGCAATTCCTGCATCAGCCCAACGGACAGGACGGTTAGGCAGGGTCAAGGGCTCAGATAGACGCTTCCACAAGGCCGCCTTTGGGTACAATCAGCGTCATCTTGGTTACCTTGGGAAGGACTGGTTCTCAGCCATCCAGGGTGATGTCATTGGCTCGGCCACCTGCAGATGGCTCGTCCCCTGATTTGAAAAGGAGTAGAGTGGAGGTCCAACCAGCATTGAGCTTTTCCGACGAAGACAAAGTGGGGACCTTGCAGCCACACTATGATGCCCTAGTAGTTACCCTCAAGATAGGAGGGTATGATGTGAAGAGGGTGCTAATGGATCAAGGCAGCAACGCGGAGATCATGTACCCTGACCTATTTAAGGGACTGAAGCTGAGGTCCGAGGACCTGACACACTACGATTCCCCTCTAATAGGGTTTGACGGCAAGATTGTCTTCCTAAAAGGCTAAATCCGACTACCCGTTCAGACAGGGACAGAGGTTATGGAAGTGAACTTTATCGTGGTAGAAGCCTATTCCCCCTACACTGCCATTGTGGCAAGGCCTTGGCTTCACACCATGGGGCCTGTGCCTTCCACCCTGCACCTGAAGGTGAAACATCCGTTTGGAGGACGGGTTGAGGAACTAGTGGGAAGCCAATCCATGGCCAGACAATTCATGGTGGCCGCAATTAGACATAAGACTAGGGGTGAGTCCTCGGCCTTCGCGGCAAGGGACCTATAGCAATCAAGGGTGCCAAAGTTATCTTCGGGGGCAGCGGCAGAAGGGGCTAAGTGTGAGCAACTAGAGAAAATTGTTATTAGGAGGAGAAATTCTTCCAGGTCGAAGTTTAGCTGCCTCCTCGGGAGAAGGAAGAGCTAATAGGTTTTCTCAGAAAAATATTGACATATTTTCATGGAGTGCTTACGAGGCCCCGAGGTGGATCCGAACTTCATTTGTCACCTTTTAAATGTCAATCCATTTGTCCTCTCCAAAAAGCAACCACCTCGACGCTCATCCAAAGAACATTTTGATGCTGTCAAGGAAGAAGTGCTCGAACTTAAGCGGGCTGGGGCCATAAAGGAAGTGTTTTACCTTGAGTGATTAGCTAACACGGTGGTGGTGAAGAAGAAAAGTGGGAAATGACGGGTGTGTGTAGACTTCACGGACTTAAATAAGGCTTACCCAAAGGATCCTTTCCCCCTGCCTCTGATAGATTAGCTGGTGGATGCAACCGCGGGCCATCCTTAGATGAGCTTCTTAGATGCTTTCCAGGGATACCACCAGATACCCTTGGCTCGAGGTGATCAGGAGAAGACTTCTTTCGTTACACCCACAGGGAATTATCATTACAAAGTGATGCCTTTTGGGCTGAAGAATGCGAGGTCTACTTATCAGAGAATAGTGACCAGAATGTTCAAACCACAATTGGAAAAGAACATTGAGGTCTACATAGACGATATGGTGGTAAAGAGTGAGGTGGAGTCCGATCACATAAATAATCTCAAGAATATTTTCAAGATACTGAGGAGACCCAAACTGCGCCTCAATGCCGCTAAGTGCTCTTTTAGAGTGGGCTTTGGCAAGTTTCTGGGTTATATGGTTACCTACAGCGGAATTGAGGTCGACCCAGATCAAATTAGAGCAATCCACAATCTACAGCCCCCTCAGAATCCTAAAGAGGTCCAAAAGTTAACAGGAATGACTGCCGCTTTGAATTGATTCATTTCTCGATTAGCGGACAAGTGCAGGCCTTTCTTCCAGCTGTTGCATAAGTGGAAGGGATTCAAATGGACAGAGGAGTGTTCCTCGGCCTTCCAACAACTAAAGGAATATCTTTCTCGGCCACCTATTATGTCCAAGCTTGAGGCGGATGAGGTTTTGTTCGCTTGCATTGTTGTAGCCTCACATGCGGTGAGTCTGGTACTGGTGCGAGATGAGAATGGGGTGCAGAGACCGGTCTATTACGTGAGCAAGTCATTACATGAGGCAAAGGTTCGTTACTTACCACTGGAGAGGGCTATCTTGGCAGTAGTGCATGCTACGCGGAAGCTCCTGCATTACTTCCAGGCTCATACTGTTGTGGTTCTAACCCAACTCCTTTTCCAATCACTACTTAGGAAAGCTGACTACACGGGAAGGGTTGCAAAATGGGTAACGATCTTAGGAGTCTTCGATATTAAATACATGCCTCGCACCTCTATAAAGGGCCAGGTCCTCACCGATTTAACGGCTGAGTTTGCTGAGCCATCATTCGAAGAAAATGGCGAGGGGCCGAGCATGGATGGAAAATCAGTTGGGATGATCTCTTTACAGGAATCTCTACCTTGGAAGGTGTATGTTGATGGCGCGGAAAACCAGAAGGGATCAGGAGTGGGGCTAGTTGTGGTATCTCCTAAAAGGATCATCATTGAGAAATCCTTAAAACTGGGCTTCTCGGCCACAAATAATGAAGCTGAGTACAAGACTTTGTTGGTGGGGAGGGCCATGGTTCAAAAAATGGGAGGAAGGACAGTGAAGATGTTCTCAGATTCGAGGTTGGTCGTAGGCCAAGTAAAGGGAGAACTGGAAGCCAGGGATGTGAGAATGCAGGAGTATCTAAACCAGGCTAGGCATTTACAGTAAGGATTTGACTCTTTTTCCTTGCACCAAATCCTTAGAAGCAGGAAAACACATGCTGATTCCCTTGCCACTCTTGCGACATCCTCAGCGCAGAGCCTACCTCGGGTCATCTTGGTCGAGGATCTATGCAGCCTTACCGAGGTAAAGAAGGAGAAGGTCCAGATTCATCAACTAAGGGTGGGGCCTAGTTGGATGGATCGTATTGTCCTATTCCTTAAGGATAACATCTTGCCGAGGATAAGGGGGAGGCTGACAAGGTGCAGAGAAAGGCTCCTCGATTTTGGCTGTCCGAAGACCAAAAGCTGTATAAGCGCTCTTTTTTAAATCCATATTTGCTGTGCATTCACCCCAAAGCTGTGGAGCTACTCCTGGAAGAGTTGCACGAAGGAATTTGTGGGAGCCATATAGGAGGCAGATCCTTATCTCACCGGGCCCTTACTTGGGGATATTGGTGGCCTAATATGCAAAGAGAGGCACAAGAGTACATGAAGAAGTGTGACCAATGTCAGAGATTTGCTCCTAACATCCATCAGCCCGGGGGCATTCTTAACCCTCTGTCTAGCCCTTGCCTTTTGTTCAGTAGGGCTTGGACATTGTGAGACCCTTCCCTAAAGCAGCAGGAAACAGGAGATGGCTTTTGGTTGGCACTGATTACTTTACCAAATGGGTTGAAGCTGAGCCACTGGCAAACATCAGGGACGTGGATGCCAAAAAGTTTGTGTGGAAGAACATTGTCACTCGGTTTGGGATCCCCCATACCCTCATCTCAGACAACATACTTCAGTTTGATAGTAAGGCTTTCAGAAGGTACTGCTGTGATATGGATATCACGAATAGGTATTCCACTCCAGCCTACCCCCAGGAGAATGGGCAAGCCGAGGCTGTCAATAAGATTATAGTGAATGGACTCAAGAAACAGTTGGATGATGCAAAGGGCAGATGGGTGGACGAGCTTCCACATGTCCTCTGGACATATCGGACTACCCCTCGTAGGTCGACGGGGGAGACCCCCTTTTCAATGACCTATGGGGCAGAGGCTATGATTTTTCTAGAGACTGTATTCCCAACGTTGAGAACTAGCTTATTCACTCTAGACAGCAATGACAACCTACTAGAAAAGAGCCTGGACCTAGTTGAGAAGCGGAGAGAAAACGCCATGGTTCAATTAGCATATTACCAGCAAAAACTCAAACAAATGTATGACTCCGATGTGAAGTTAAGACCGTTGAACCCAGGAGACTTAGTATTGAGGAAGGTGATGGGCACTTCAAAAAACCCAACATGGGGAAAGTTAGGACCCAATTGGGAAGGGCCGTACCGTATCACCTCGGTAGCAGGCGTATGAGCATACTTCCTAGAAGATCTAGACGAAAAAGTTGTGCCGCAGCCTTGGGATGTAAATAACCTACAAAGGTACTATTATTAATAAAAGGCAACTCTGCCATGTTTTCATTTCTAACATTATGTGTTGCGTCTATTGCTTGTTTGAATATTAAACAGAACCTTGGTTATGCCTAGCTCCTCGGATCACATGCCTTGGGTAAATTAATACTTCACATTATTTCTAAGTGTTAAACAGAACCTTGGTTATGTCTGGCTCCTCAGACCACATGCCTTGGGTAAATTAGCACTCCCCATTATTTCTCTAAGTATTAAACAGAACCTTGGTTATGCCTGGCTCCTCAGACCACATGCCTTGGGTAAATTAATACTTCACATTATTTCTAAGTGTAAAACAGAACCTTGGTTATGTCTGGCTCCTCTGACCACATGCCTTGAGTAAATTAACACTCTTCATTATTTCTCTAAATATTAAACAAAACCTTGGTTATGCCTGACTCCTCGGACCACATGCCTTGGGTAAATTAATACTTCACATTATTTCTAAGTGTTAAACAAAACCTTGGTTATGCCTGGCTTCTCAGACCACATGCCCTGGGTAAATTAACACTCTCCATTATTTCTCTAAGTATTAAATAGAACTTTGGTTATGCTTGGCTCCTCAGACCACATGCCTTGGGTAAATTAATACTTCACATTACTTCTAAGTGTTAAACATAACTTTGGTTATGCCTGGCTCCTCAAACCACATGTCTTGGGTAAATTAACACTCTCTATTATTATTCTAAGTATTAAACAGAATCTTGGTTATGCCTGGCTCCTCAGACCACATGCCTTGAGTAAATTAATATTTCACATTATTTCTAAGTGTTAAACAGAACCTTGGTTATGCCTGGCTCCTCAAACCACATGCCTTGGGTAAATTAACAGTCTCCATTATTTCTCTAAGTATTAAACAAAACCTTGATTATGTCTGGCTCCTCGGACCACATGTCTTAGGTAAATTAATACTTCACATTATTTCTAATTGTTAAACAGAACCTTGGTTATGCCTGGCTCCTCAGACCACATGTCTTGGGTAAATTAACACTCTCCATTATTTCTCTAAGTATTAAACAGAACATTGGTTATGTCTGGCTCCTCGAACCACATGCCTTGGGTAAATTAATACTTCACATTATTTCTAAATGTTAAACAGAACCTTGGTTATGCTTGGCTCCCCAGACCACATGCCTTGGATAAATTAGCACTCCCCATTATTTCTCTAAGTGTTATGTTTTTCTCTAAAAAACTTAAACCCCCCCCTATTGATTGCACAATTGTCAGTACCAGCACATAGCCATTTTTCTCACTGTTTGTGTGCATTTAATTCATTTGAATTAGCAACAATTCATTACTGTTAGCTTTTGTTAAAGTCTGGGTATTCACCCTTAAAGGCATCCTTAATCTCAAGTCTCATCAGAGGGCAAAACGATAACTACACCAACCATAGATAAATATTGCAAGGAAAATAAAGATCCATAAAGCAAAAATTGATATGTTTTCATTGAACAAAAGAGGGGTACATTATACACAGTGGCAAACCGCCACAACAAAAGGAAAGGTACAAAAAAAAGTGGAGTAAAAAAAAAAAAAAAGGATCCTAAAACTACGCCTTGGCTTGGGGAGGGTCATCCTTGAGATCAGCTGCCTTGGACTTGGACTCAGTATCCTTGGCCTTAGAAACGGCATCCTTGACCGTGAGAGCAGCCTATGTACCCTTGGCCTCTGGCAGGGGCTTGACCTCCTTACCCTTGCCCTTGTCCTCGAGTCGAGGACCATCCTGGCCAGCCCTCCTTGCCCTTGGCCGCCTCAACCTCCTGACCTTGGTCTCCAGCCTTACCAGACCCTTTGGAAACTTCAGAAGGAGGAAGAGAGGCCTGGGTGGTGGAGCATAGCTAGAACTTCGCAGAAGTCCTCGGGGTAGAAGATGTTCTCAGCGTTCCTCCACTCGAAGGCAGCAGGGACTCCTGCCCGGTTGAGCGCCTCTGTCCATACTTCCTTGCAATAGTCCCGGAAAACCTCCGCCAGCTCCTCTGCCAGTTGGATCTCAATTTCTTACACCCCACGGTCATAGGATGTCTGCTCCAAGGCCTCTGCAGCTCCCTTGGCCATCTAAGCAGCTTCCTTAGCCTTCTGCAGCTCTGCCTTCAGCTCCAAGACTCATTGTTTCTCTATGGCCAACTCTATCTTGGTATGATAGAGCTTTTTGCGCTGATCCTCAGCCTGGTCCTGGGCATTTTTCAGACCGGCCTCAGTGCTCTTCTGTGCCCTCTCCTCCGCAGTCAGCTTAGTGGCGAGCTCTTGGTTCTCTTGTTTGGCGGCTCCCAAGGCCTTGTTAGCCTCAGCGCGAAGGTTGGCCTCAACCCTAGCCTCATTTCGGGCATCCTTGACCCACTCATCGACCACAAAAACCTCCTGGATAGCCTGCACATAAACAATGGAGGAGTACGTTAAAAAAATAATAATAATAAATAAAAAATAAAAAGAGAAGAAAGGAAAACACTCTTAGTGAAGCATGCCAAGGAACTTACCAGGGCTAGATCCCTCTTCAGGGACAAGAAGAGGTTCGGCTACCTCATGCGTTTCAAAGCGTCCATGTCCTTGGGCAGCAAAAGAGGATGCTCTAGAGCCTTGGCCATGTAATGGGCGTGGCCTCTCTGGAACTCCCTGATGGAGGAGCTTCAGGGTACCACCGCGCCATCCAACTCCAACCCGGGATTCCAAGTTGGATGGGGCACGTCGGCCGAGTGCTCGGCCTCCTTACTTTCCACCGAGGAGGCCCGCCCTTTGTCTTTGGCCATTTTCTACTGCTTTGACTCCTTTTAGGGGACCACTTCCCCCTCCTCGACTATCTCCTTCTCCTTCCATTTTTTCTTTAAGTTGGGGATGGGGAGCAGGCCGACAGTAGAAGGAGAAGGAAGGGGGAGAGCGAGCAAAGGTTGGGACCCTAAGGTGCCCTTATTCCTCTTCGCGAGGAGCTCTTTTAGGCCTTTTTTCCTGTTCAAGGTCATCTCCTCTGCGTCCTTGGAGCTATCGTCTACGCGTGCGATGACGAGACCAGGGGTGTGAACACTGGAAAACCTGTCGAGCTCGTCTTCTGAGTCCAAGACTCAAACCACCAGTTCTCCTGGCTTTTCTCCCTTTTCTTCGAGGTGGAATTGGTCTATCTTGGCCTCAAGTGACAGGTGCAAGGAGGCTGTCTCTTCCTTTGGAACTGCTACCTCACGGGGGGAACGATGGAAGGGTAGCTCAATTGGTGGGAGATCTTCTCAAGCTAGAAAATCGGGCACTGAGACATCTATCCGGGCTAGCCGAGAATCGCCTGCTTTTATCGCGTGGCCCACGTCCTGGAATTTATCCGACAAGGGCTCAAAGTCAAGGATGAGGTGGATAGCTCGCAATTGCCTGTCTTCACTCACAAACACTTCAGACCTCAGCATCTTATTAAGGCCTGCGACGTTGACAAGGTTGAGGCTGGGAGCTACATGTCTTTTATCTGCAAAAACATCCGAGAAGCAAAACCACGGTCAGGATAACAAAGCCATCCATCAGAAGTAAACAGAATACTAAAAGAAAGAAGAAAACGGTGAAATCACAAAGCTAATGCCCGTGTTTTAAAAAAAAATGAAAAAAAAAAAATGAGACCTAAACCTAAGGTACCCCACCTGGCTTTCCCTCCCGAACTAAGCAGTGAAGACCGTCGTGCCATTCACCCGAGGTTATCAGGAAGTCATCCTTTATACCCTTATTGGATTTGGGGAGGCACAAGACGAGCCTGACAATCGAGGATCTAGACTTAAGATAATACCCTGCATCTCCAAGCAGGTGGCATTCGTACATCCAAACAACATCGTACCAGGTGAGGTTTAGCCCCATATGCTCGTTAAGAGTATCTACGCTACCCAGAATCCTGAAGTGGTTGGGCGCACACTAGTGGGGGCATAGCCTATGGGCGATTAAATAATCTCTGGTTACCCTACCCATAGGAAATGTCATCCCCCCTTCTATGAAGGCGATCATGGGAATGACCACCTCCCCCTCATTCCTATGGGTAAGCACCTGATCTGGAGCACAGTACCGCAGTGCTACTCCCTATGGAATGTGGTACTTAGCCCTAAATCCCTCCATACCGGCGGGAGAGTCTACGAGGTGAGCGAACCTACCCATCTAAGCAGGCTAAGGTGAAGTGAAATAAACTTTTAAGGAAAGGAAATAAAGAACAGAAGGCCGAGGAGGCTGGCCAAGGAGAAAAGAACCTAAAAGAGAAGGAACTTACAAGAATAAGCACGAGGGTGACTTCCTGAACTTCTTAAAGGTTTAAAAACTTTTTGTTAAAAAAGATCTGGAAGACTTAGAAGTTTGGAAAGCTTTGAAGGTTTGAGAGTTGAGGAAGTCTGGAGAGCTTGAAGATTTGCAAAGTGGGGAAAATGACTCCCCCAGGCGCCTTATATAGGGGGCAGAACTGGGTGGGAGTTATCCCGCCCAAAATTTGAGGAGAAATGTCTGTCGTAGGATCTCCATCTCACCACAAAATGTGGGGAACAAAGCACCGCCTGGAGCATTTAATGAGACGTTGCGGACTCCGAAGCGCCAGAACAGTTGTGGGACACGCAAAGTGGCGCTTTCATGTGTGGAAGTCAAAGAAATGTGCATGATTAGTATGCCAAAGTCAAAAACCCATTTTGCTCCTCGAGAAAAAAAAAAAAAAAAAAAACCCAGAGTTTTGAGGGGCTATTGTGGGGCACAAGAATTCAGATAAAGTACTTGTGCCACGTGTCGTATCCATGGTCGAGGAGCCCCTTATCGTGCCAAGGAGGACACACGCTCAAATAGTAAGGCCACGTCAGCGGCACATTGTTAGAAGAGGTCCTGCTATTGAAAAAGAGCTTCGGAGGGGGGTAGCCCTGACATGACTGGAAGGATGGTGGCTGCCTCCACATTCAATACATCCCACCAAACCTTATGGCTGCATTTATGTGGAGAAGACCCCTGAATAGTGTTGTCTTGGCCACCGCAACTCACAAGGGGTTTGGGAAGGTGTCTGATGGGACAAGCACTCGAGTGGTGGACTGGACAATCAACAAATGGAGATCTAAGATCACCTGAAGAGAGCTATATAATGTGAGAGGCCCTCCAAAGGGCAGGGGACACAAAATCTATAGAGATAACACTATAGTATTAAGAAAAGTAACTGCAATAAAAGTTAAGAGAAATATATTCAAGAACTACTCTCCTCGGACATTGCCAAGGAAGAATTTATGTGCATCACATTTGTCTATTTATTGCTTTTCCTTGCTCTCTTACCATCCTTAGCCCATTAAGGGTGTCGTCCACTTCGTTGAAGCCTAACTTTTTAGCCCACTCTCTATAAATTTATTATACTGGGCTCTTTGGGCCTTAGTCCATTCATCTTTTGGACCTAAGAGCTAAAGCCCACCCCTACAATAATCATTGTGAAAAGTACCGACTGACTTGTGCAACCTGATTTTTTCACTAAAGTTTAAAAAGAATTCTCTAGGTATAAATACTGGTGTCTTTTGTCTCTCTCTGTGATTTTCCCTATGAGTTTGTATCTTTCATTCTCTCCTATTCAGAGGCGGAGCCATTAGCCAAGGGGAGCAATTAAACAAATTAAGGCAGTCTTCTTCTATTCAAGTGTTTATCCCTTTTTCATTCTTTCTTTTTTGCACGGCATTTCAATATAAATCCCATCTTTTACCCAAAATAATTATTTTTTAAAATTAAAAAATAAACAATTAAATTTTTTTTAAAATTAATTAAAAAATCTAATATTCTTGTACCGTAATAAAACCCTAAAACTTCCACTGTCTTGTTTTTCTCCTCCATCTTTTGACTTTTCAGTTTCAAACCCTAGGCTTTTGTTATAAACCAAAGTTTTATATAATTTGAAGAATATTAGAAATATAAATCTAGAATTCTACACATTTTTTAAGGGTTCGGTTAACGGGCCCGTGCTTAGGACAATCATTATTTAACCATTTAGATTTTTTTGTTTTAAATCCATATATATATATATATAATAGTAATTTCGAAATTGTATTACCAATGCATACTAATGCCAAAATTTAATATTTTGTTGCCATAGACAAACTAGAACAACTACCAAAACAATATTTGTAACATAGGTCTTAAGTTTTGTTGTAGGTCTTTCTGGCTTGGTTTAAGAAATGGACAAAGTTGGCTACAACTCTCACTTAAAAAAATTAACATAACTATGTGTTTTGAAATATAATAGTTGGATTACATGTTCTTTATATTCTTTACACGCATGTCAAATTTTATGCTAATCGGATGTTATTTATTATTCAATCTATAAACATATTTTTAAGGCATAATTTTAGACTTGCAAAAAATTAAAATTCAAATACTTGATTAATAACATGACTATTGATCTTCAAAAATTTTGCAAGCATGAAAAATATAAGAAGAAAATGTAATCTAATGGTAGATTTGTCAAAATTCACATATAATAAGAAGATATTAAATGGAGTTGTAGTAGTTAACATCAAAACTAATTTGTTGCCAAAAAAATTTCTTAAGAAATAGCCATTACTTCTAAAGATTTTAGAATAGACTAACTAAAGAAAAAAAAATCATTAAATAACAAAAAAAAAAAATTTTATTTTATTACAAAACAAAGGGATGTGACATTGAATATGATTAGTGCCATGTCAATAATATAATATACAATTTTTTTTTTTTTTTTGTTTCATGTTTAAAAGTTAACACATCAATTTGTAAGATTTATATAATAAAATTTATAATATGTGTCACGTTATTATCCTTATGGGTATAAACACTTCCCTATCAATACTGTCTTTTGAATGTCAATGCATGTCTAGTGTTTGTCCTGCCTATTAACCATAAAGACCAAACTCCAACAATTGTATAGCCGTAAAGGGACAGATAATGAAACAAAAGCAATCTAAAAGAACTCATACATTAAGCATAAATGGACAATAGCTATCTCTTTTCATTTTGATGTACAATATATAGATAGCTAGATGCTTCATCAGATAATAAGATACAACATTCATTGTGACGGGACTGACGAATTCATCTCCCAGAGACGATCTCAGCGGTACAGACATAGACATCCTCAGAGGAGCTAAACAAACACCCACGTCATTGACGAATGCAACCAGGCCATTCAATGCGGCCAATTATACCCGGAGCGGTTACAAAGCCAGCTGTATGAACCGTTGAAGCACATTGAAGCCACATTTCAATGCATAAAACGTTACCAAGAGGGACATCAAAGCCACCATAACTACCCCAACGGCTAGGAGCTGTAAAAACATATATAAGGCCCTCACAACATCAACACAAGGTACAAGGAAATACTCAGATAATTTTACTGTTATTCTACAATTCTGTTTGAACTTACAAAGGGTTCCCTTATACTGACTTTGGCATCGGAGACGTTGTGGCAGGCACCACACCGGTGACCATCTTTGGAGGTACATTTACGCAAGTTGGGGATTCATTCCATCTGCCCACTCTGACTGACGAACTTATGCTTCATCACATTGCAATTTCTGCTAGTACTTAATCATGCAAAGTCGTAAATAGTAGCTAGGATCAGCATATGCTGAAATTATTACATGCAAGGACTAATATCAGTTTTTGCAAAGGAAAGCATCCAGTCCTTTGGACATCTTAACTGCAAAGTCCACATATTCTTCTGGATCAGGGGCATTAACATTAGCCTTCTCAAATTCCAAAGTCCACTCCACAGAGCCAGCACCCTGGTGCACTTTGAGAACCTGAATTTTTGCCTTAAAACTCTTGTAAATCCTCAACACATCCCCTTGAATGACATTAAAAGTGATTGACATATCTCCATCGTCAATGTCTTCGATTTTTATTTTCGCTGTCATGGGAGTCCCTGACACAAATTCCCCACCAAAAAAAAAAAAAAAAAGACTTAATTAATAGCAGATACAGACACAGAAAGTTGGGTGAGGAAATACTTATTTCTTTGGGAAATAACTTAAAAAGTCTAGGGTTTATAGCTTATTTCATATTAGGTTCTAAGGTTTTTAATATTGTCAAATCATTCAAATTTAGGAAATCTTTCCAATTTGAAGCATTTGTCTATCTTCAATTCATTATTCTAGACAGTAACAGTACAGAGAAAAGCGATGAAAAAAAAAATCTATGCATTTCACATAAGACTTATTCATAAATAAATTTTACAATCATTTAGTAGAGAGAGGATGGTGAGAGCCTAAAATTCTTTTGTGTCTACATGCTAGTACAATTTCTATGTTGCTTTTTCTTTTAACGCAATTTTTTATGAAGTGGAATGAACTTCAACAACCATCACACTACCATTTTATAGTCCTCGACTCCTCGTGATAAAACCAAAGTATCAAAAGTGGAGAATTTATTCCATAATCCTTTAGTAATTTCCTTTTCACTTAGATAAAATTGATTCTTTCGACTTGTGGTGTCTAGAATATATAGGAACTTTGCAGGATGCATTAATCATGTGAGGGGATAAGTAAATCTCCTGAAGTATTGAACAGATTCACCTCATCCCTTCACTTCCTATACTAGAAAGTTCCATAATTAATTATGAAGGGATCAAAATAAAATATTTCCCTTCATGTATTAGTCCCAAATTCTTAGCAACATAACAGATGGAGCGTTCCCCTTTTTACTATGTATAAATTTATAATCCCCATCTAACTGCTTTCAATATCTTAGATTAATGACAAATAAGGAGCGAAAGAGTGAAGAAAATATAAATTATAGGATAAGAGCAAAGAAGATGAAGTAGAGAAGTACAACAAGAATATTATGTGATAGTAGATTACCTATTAACTTAAAGAGAAATTTTATAAAACATAATACCAGTTATGCTTTATGGTACAGAATGTTAGGCTATTAAGAAGCAACATACTTATAAAATGAGTTTAATTGAAATAAAAATATTAAGATGAATAAATGTAAGTACACAAAAATATAAGATTCAAAATTAGAAAAATCGCTTAAAGATGAGATCATAATTAGAATGGCTCCTATTAATGAAAAGATAATGAAAAGCTACTTAAGATAGTTTGGTTATGTTCAAAGGAGAATGGTTAATGCACCAATAAGAAAGAGTGTGCCTATTCAAGTTGAGGCAATGAAAAATAGGTAATGAAAGACCCAAAATAACATTAGTAGAAATTTGTAGAAAAATAGTAAAAACATGACAGCTAAATTAAGAAAATAACTGAAAATATGACTTTAGATTTAATATAGAATAGCTAAAAAAGAACGAGTAATTTTAGGATCACACCTTTTACCGCATCATTTTCCACAACTATCATATGTGGTAGACTATGACTTGCTGCCTGTCACTTTCATATAGATCCACCACTTTATTCTCCACCACCCCAACCTACCATATCAAAGTTATGACAAAGTTGTGACGCCAAAGTGTGTGATTTACTCTCACTAATATGTTAAGTTATAGCAAAACCCCAAAAATTTGAGACTAGACTTGATTGTTGACACTACTGTATATTGCCATATCTAGCCAAATTTCAATTAAAAATAATTAATAGAAAGGTATAAATAATTGTAATTTACCGAGGTCATATTTCCAATGGGTCAGACAGCCAGCCCTGACCTCATCTCCTTCTTGTATTTGAAAGCTCTTAATGTTTTTGGGGAACATTTGAACCAAACGATGCATATTGTTCCTAAAGAAGCCATAGTACTTTTCTACTTCTGCCTTTATCTCCACCTGTGCCTCGAGCCTGGCAATCGAACTGTCAGCCATTACTTAAGCAGCCACCAAAACCAAATGTTGGACAACTTATAAAACTATGTGGTAATGAAACTAATCCTTGAATTGCTTTTATAGTGAACCGAATTCGTATCAAAGTTTTTAGAATATTACCAAGTGGGTTTTATGGTTTGCAACTTGATTTGGTACCTTTTCCATATTATCTTTTTATTATAACTTATTGTCTTTGTTTATAGGATATTGAGGATGTCACTTTCTCTATGATACATATCTAGGCTTTGAATTCGATTACAAATGAATACGGGTAAAGTTTAGGAGAATACACCAAGATATCTTACATAAGTTGGTATATATTTTACTTTAGGGAAAATTATTGTGTAGTCTCAGACTACAAGATCAGCATGCTGACCTTGTATTCCCAGCCAATAAAAGCACGCCAGCACATAACAAGTTGCTTCCTTCAGCGGGACTGCCAGTGCATCATAAAAATTGATGCTCTCCTAACGTCTGTTAGACTGTTACCGTGAAGCCAAATTCAAAATTTTCAGCAAGCCTCATAAAGCACAGTTAAAAGGTTTGGGCCCACGTCAATAAAATAAGTGATAATAGTAATATAGGCTATAGGGTTCTCAACTTAAAAGCCATAAAGAATATTGACAGCAAACCCAGGTTCTTTGGCAGTAGACAAGCGGCGGACAAAAGAACAAACAAGTTTTTTTTTGGCTTCAAGTAAAAGCATGGTTGAAATAATGGACTTGGAAAGTGATAAAAGGTAAATTTTGTTTTGTCTTGTTTTAATTTAATTTATGTTTTGAAATAATGTTTAATTATTTCTTGTGATATATTTGCTCTCAAATAAAATTATATAAAATTGTATTGCTGTATTTTTTTTTTTTTTTTTTTTTTTGCTCTTTCCAATATTTATTGTTAATTTTTATTATTATAATTTTTTTTTTTCAATGAGTATCCATGATCGACTCAAAAAAATTTAAGAATAAAATTTTGTTGTTACTGTTGTTGTTATCATAGTTAATCTCAATAAATAAATATTAAAAATTTTGGTATTAAAACTTTGTTGTTATATTGTTGTGCCTAAACATAAGAGTTTTGTGATCAAGTGTACCATAGGCGTTTAAGAAGACATACAAAATTGTAAATATGGTGCATATCGATAAAAAAAAAAAAATTATAAACATGATATAATTATTGTATTATAATTTTCTTAGTATTTTGTTTCTAATACACCAGTCTGTCAACCACCTAATTCCTACTCTTATACAGACTTTACAAGTGCTAACTTATATGGTCAATCTTACTCGCCTTGGACAATGCATTCTCAGGTATTAAGTATATATATATATATATATATAATGTATGGTCATAATCTGATTGCTATACTTGATACCTAATTACGAGCTATTTTCTATTTAGGACATGAGCTATGTAAATGTACCATTTACATCTATGTTGCAAGGTACCGATGTTGTAGCCCAACTTAGTCAGGTAAATTAACACAATTCATTCATTCGATACTATGTGAAACTATATGTACAAGGCTTTGTTTTGATATAATGCGTTCTTATATTTTATTCCTTATAGAATTCATCTGCTTCCCAAATGATATCATTGATTTATAATTCGAAGCAACCAGATTACACATATAGCCAAGAGGTGAATTTGGAAATTCTTGTGGCATACTTGTTTTATCAATAGTGTCATTTATTTCTTGTTCTCAAGGATTACTTACTTTATACATTTTATTTATTTATTTTTCTTTAAATTAGGTTGTCAACCACATAGAAAAGTTACAAAAGTAAGACATGGGAAATGGCCACAGTGAACTAAGTAAAAGAGTTCATAAAGTATTTTTTATTATAGTTGAAGACAAGCAAGACTTATTATTACAGTTGTTCTCTACTTTGAACCCGAAATTGCAATGGTGCTAGTAAAAAACTTGGAAGACGTTTGCATTTTGGAAGACACTTGCTTGGAGTTGTGGAAGTCTCGGCTTGCTAAAGATGAGGATGAGCAATAGGCTAAGGATGATGATCAGCAAGTTGAACATGAAGGAGCTGTCATTATTGGCTTTGAATGAGATGGATTCATTAGTTAGAGATAGAAATTATTAATAGCTTATTTCCTAGACTTTCTGCAGTGTAGAAGATAGGATTAGGTTGTTTGCTAGGTGTATGAGTTTAATTTTATTCAACCTCTTCCTTAAAGCAAGAAGATTTTCCACCTGTTTCTTAGTTTTTTCCTTATAGCAAGAAGTAATCAAATGACTGTTGCATTACATTAATTTTTAATAATTGAATACTCTAATAATCAATGTGCTTCTCTCTTTGTCTTGTTTTTCTTAAGGGTAACAATGCTTGTTTCCTCTCTTATCTAAGATAGTTTTTTTTTTTTTTCCCATGCAACTACCATCATTGATTCTTAGTCCTCTCAAGGATTGATTCTTGTGTATTTTGGCTTGCTCAAGTTTGTTATTTTGTGCTTTGCTTATTTCCACTCTTTTGGTGTGTAGCAATAGAGTGAACCAGCTATAACTGAGCTATTCAAGGGTTTGGGACGTGCTCTCATGCTATCAAGAACTTGACTTATAGGATTTTAACATCGAACGTACTTGGCTACCTGTGTATTCAAATCTACTCAACCAAATTCAATACCTCTAGTTGGTCATCTATTACAGGATGTCAAAGATAGGGCAAAGTTATGTTGTAGTGTTGAGTTTGAACTTGTACCCAAGAAAGGCAATACAAGTGCTTATGTGTTAGCAAAGATGTAACCCTCACAGTAGGGATAGTGTAGAAATCTAGATGTAGAATGCTCCATATTTCCTTTTACAACATATACTTGATTACATTTGTCAATCAATACTAGATTATATTTGTCAATCAATAACTTCTATTGTATTCATTCCAAAAAAAAAAAAAAAAAAAAAAAGATTACACCTTTGCAAAGTTGAACAATTTTGATGTTTTCATTACAATCAAAATTTGATCTAAAAGAAAAGGAGACAAGAAAGGAATTTGATCCGAAAATGAACAAAATTTATTTAAATGTACACTTTGATTATAGGGCCATAGTAACAAAAGTCTTATTGAAATACACTTTGACTACAAGATCTGCAATTTTTTGTTTGTAAGCTCCAATGGCTCTTAGCTTGATTACAACGACAGACAAAAAATTCAGTACTTCCAGCTCTTATGGCTCATGTTATACAACATACCCCACCATTTCTTGGTATGATATCTCTTCGTTATGCAAGTTTTTTTGGTATCATAGCTCTAAAATCCATTGAAGCTCTAAAATCCATTGAAGCTTCTAGCTGTTGCAAAATCAAATGCCAAGCAACATAAGAGAGGTTAACTAAATGGCCCTCACATCCAAGTGGCAATAATTGTGGATGGGCGAAAAGACCACATCCATAAATATATAAAGAACACTTTGAAATACTATAATAACAAGCCACCAATCATATATTTACCACCTCTTTAACATCAAAATAAGCCTAAAAGAAAAACACAAAATCAATCTAAGTACCATATGTTGTCCTCACCACGCATCTTTCTACTCGAACTATGTTGCAAGATGCTGTATCATCTAATGGAGAAACAAAAAGCATGATCATAGCACTAATCTTGATCAGTGCTCGTAAAATTGCACCTTAGATCTAGAAACTAAAATGACTTATGAATCAAAGTTACATGTTTATGACTCAAGAGATTACATGATAACAATAACATATCCAAGAATGAGCCTTGATGATTAAACAAATGCATGTTTTCTCATGGAAATAAACAAGTTTTATGAAAGATCTATACCCAAATTCTATAAAATGAAAAACAAAAAAATTTCATTGGAGCATTTTATCAAACAATTGGAGTACAAAAAGAATGAGCCCAAGTTGTGAAAACCAGCAAATACTTCACTCAAAGAAACTAAAAATTTTACGATCCAACCTATGTATGTGTTTATTGGTCTGTCTCAGAAAGTTGGACAAGGTCTGTACAACAAGGGTGCGGGTAATGAGATCTATCTAAATTGTGGTATCAAATGACCAAGAGCTAGCTCATTGTGCCTAAGAAACAACTCACATTACATGTACAAGTACATATCAAAACAAAACAGTAACCGCAAGACCCAATAGGGAAAAAATTGCAAATCCAAATCACATTACAACCTAAACCCCAAACAGTATATTCAATCACAAAGATATGCAATTCAAATCATTAATAATGATTTTCTTGTAATGTATATATGAAATTTCTACAAATTAAAAAAAAAAAAAAAATTGCACTCACCAATGGTGCTTGAGATGCCGTTCATGAGAGAGGGATAGACAGTCTATTATAGGCTATAGAGGAACTCGTGGGTGAGGAGATGGAGGCATGGAGCTTCTTTACTTTGTGGGCGTTTGAACTTGTGGGTGAAGTGAAGAGATGAAGGAACAGGTTGTCTGAATTTGTTTAAATAAATTAAATTTGAAATTTCAATGTGCACAGACTTACAGCGTTAGCAGACGTTAGGAGAGCATCATTTTTTATGATGCACTAGCAATCCCGCTGAGGTAAGCAACTTATTATGTGCTGGCGTGCTTTTATTGGCTGGGAGTACAAGGTCAGCATGCTGACCTTGTAGTCCGGAACTACACAATAATTTCCCTTACTTTAGATCACTTTATATACAGAGTTTAACAGAGATTGTAATTGCTGATCCAAAATTGGAAAGGGGGGGGGGGGGGGCACGGCCCTCCTCTGCCCTAGTGTAGGTCCGTCCCTAATCAAAAAGGGAGCCTCCTCTATCCGTCTCTACTAAGAGAGAACCTTAAGCTTTCATAAGAATGGAAAATAATTTGAGTTCATTTTATTGCAATATTTGAAATTGGTTGCCAGATTTTTTGCAAGCTGTTACATGTTTAAACAATGGTTATTTATCAAATTGTAACTCAAAAGACGAACAAACATGCAGTATAATTTCATTATCAATTTGAGATTTTATAAAATTATTTTAGTCTATTACTAAATAAGTAGGTTCCAGTTCTTTGCATGGGGTTCTAACTAGTTTTATTTAAAAATAGAAATCCCACCGATTTGGTGAGAAAATCCAATGCCAATACTCCGAGAGAAAGAGATGGTCATTGACACTACGTAATGGCCACATGCACATGCAAAACGATTGAAGTTGCTCCTGCATCTGCATGTGAATCAATGGGGTGCCTGATTAATAGTGACAAATATCTTCTTCTTTTTTAAATATAGTGCCTTGGATTGGTACTTTTTTATTCTATCTTAGTTGATGATGCCGATAATCGTCAGTAAGCTACACAATACTCACGCGCTTGAAACAAGACCTGCGAAACAGAAACAAAGAAAACCCTAGGAGAGTACCGGTGTGGTACCGGCCAAAAACCCTCCGAAGGTTAAATTAGAGAAGTTCTCACAACTCTAGAGTGCCAGAGTTGGGGTGAATTATGCGTACCTTGTTTTCTGAGAGCCTTTGGATTTTTATAGTAGTGTAGAACTGACCTTCCTTTCTTGCGTGGGAAGGCTTTTCCTTACGGAGAAGATCATCATTAATGGGCGTATATTACGGGATCATTTCCATGTTAGGATTCTATTCATATTGAGACTCTATTGACTAGGGTTAATCGTAGGACGCAAGGTGTTTCCATTTAGGATAACTTGGAGGTTACTTAAACCATGCGGATGCCACGTGGCCTTGAGATCCGTCCACCTTGCATCCGTGCATCCTGGATCCGTCCACTGTTAGCTCAATGGTCTAGCATCGTCAGGTTTATTTAAATGGACCCGTCGTCCACTATTTTACCCTCTTCATTAGTTATTGTAAAAGGGTTTGAGAAATTATGGTTTATTTATTTTTGTTTATAATTATTAATTTATCTCTCTTGCAATGAATTTGCACCAATAATTTTTTTTAATTTTTT
This sequence comes from Notholithocarpus densiflorus, assembly GCA_030021035.2. Lineage (NCBI taxonomy): Eukaryota > Viridiplantae > Streptophyta > Magnoliopsida > Fagales > Fagaceae > Notholithocarpus > Notholithocarpus densiflorus. The sequence continues at coordinate 753,777 of JARYZH020000115.1, read as the reverse complement.
GGATTATTTAATCATTTTTATTTGCAGTAATTGTTTAAATGTAGTTTTGTTAACAATCTGGTTAGACATAGATGTATAGATGTAACTTTAATAGTGGATTTTTGAATGTAATTTGTAGATGAGTTTGCTTGATTTTATATCTCCCTCTAATTTATTTATCTTTTCATAAATTTTCCACAATGAATTTTGTTTTTCCAATTGTGATTTTTATTGGCTTTACTTGCACCCTAAGTGACGCTTAAATGTAGTTTTGTTAAGAAATCTATTAAGCATAAGTGTATAATTGATGTAAGTGGAGTTTGATAGAGGGTTGGGCCTAAATTAATTTTCACTCGGTTTTTGGATTGGCTCTATTATTAATTAATTTCCAGGATGTGAAAGCATGGAAAACATCTATTTGGAAATATATAAGTGCTTTTTTAAAGTTGAGTTTTGCTTCTTAAAGCATTTTAAATTTGTTACACTTCTTATTGCAATCCAATTTTTTACCAGTTTTGATGCAGTCGTTTGGTGAGGATATTGAAAATCAACATCATGCAATTCACAAAAACGATATCATTGTTTTCTTTCAGGTTGCTCAGTTTGTTACCTCTCTTCAACATCACAAGTTTTTGAATTCTAAGGTGAGACGTGAACTCTGGCATGTTAATTACCTTATGTATTTGTTTTCATATCCTTGCACATAACTCAGTTTCTATAACCTAACTCTTCTTAAATCCTCTTTGATTCCATTCAAGAATCCTTTTTAACAACTTATCGAGGGTGCTACTTTACTGTTGAATTTCTAAATATCCTCTAACATGGCTAATGCTTGAAAAGACCCAAAAAATAAATAAATAAATAAAGAAAAGAAGAAATTGATGAATTTACACTTTCGTTGTTCTTTCGTTTATATATATCTTTGTCAAACAATATAATATGAATAGATTTAATAGATGTGTCACACTTCTTTTTCTTGAATCCCTAATCATGATCAGAATAAAATAAGTCACATTGCTCTTATTGTATAGTCAGGGCCGGCCCAATAATTTGGATGCCTAAAGTGATAGCTCCAAATTGGCATTTTTGTTATTACTTAAATAATATTAAACTAGTGTTTTATATCATAATGTTTTATAATAAAAATTATTTTGTATGACTCTTTTTTCGGAAAAATGCTAAAAACATTATCAATTTTATTAAAAAAAACTAACAAATTGATATAGTAATAAACATTATCAGTGACACTTCAAAATATAATATATATATATATATATATAAGTATTTGAAAGAATAATGCTAAGAATACTATAAATTAACTTTACAACATGAGACTTACAAATACGTATCACCAATGAAAAAAGGTAATTCAAATGTGCATTTAATAGGTTGTTGAAGTCCACCAATGATATTTATTATCACATCAATTTGTAAATGCTATGTTGTAAAATTTATACTATTTCTATCATTTTCCTATTGAAAATTGGAATTACTTCTTTTAATTGGTAACACATCTAATTGTTGTAAGACCTATGTATTTAATTTTTTGGGACATAAATGAGAGAAAAAAAAAGTGAAACTAATTATTTTTTGTACACCTCCAAAAAAATATTTTTTAAAACAAAAAAAAAAGCCATTTTTTGGCTCCACATTTGAGGGTCTTCCTCTAGTAGGAGGCCCTAGGCGATGACCTAAGTGGCCTAGGCGGTAGGCCTAGGGTTGGCCCTCTGTATATATAGTGAGCTATAGGCAAGGTTTAGTGCAAACTTATGTATTGATGGAGTTTCTTAACCAAGAAATTTGGTCCATTTGAGGACTTCTGTTTTCCAAGTTTTTTAAAAAAAAAGAGTTACTGGAGATGTTTCATGTACAAAGGGTTAAATATAATTTTGGATACATTGAAAGCCAAAACATGCAATTTTAGGCCTTGGTTTCTGCATGTGTTAGGTTCTAAGACTTTAGGAACTAATGTATTAGAATTTCAATTTGTAATATGTTGGCAAACCATGATCAAAACATAGAGTCTAGGTTTAGGCTTGCTCAAAGTGTGTTTAATTTTAAAATTGGAATCGATTGATTGCAGAAGTTATTGGACAAAATCTGCAAGGCTCGATTGATCGAAAATTAGACTCGATCAATCGAAACTCGTACAGATTTAATTTTCTGCGGAATTTCCAATTCAGCCCAATCTCATATGACGTGTAGGGTTTTGTATTTCACTTCAAGTATAAAAGGAAAAACTCTAGCTACGTTTTAGAAGTCTTTTGAGAGTTGTGTGTTGAATCTTCTGTGAGATCTAAAGGTGTTTACTTTCATACACACACAAAAAAGTTGTCAAGATCAAGATTCGCGTTAAGAACTTGATGATCTCTTCAGTTGCTGCATAAAGAACTTTAAAGAAGATCTGAAACCTTTGAGTGGAGTCTTAAAGTCACAAGTAGGAGAACTTGTGATTGCAGTAGATCAAAGAAAGAAGTAGTCCGTGGACTCGAAGCTGTCACGTGGTCGTGGTAGTAAGTTTTCTACTCGAGTTAGCAATAGGATGTTAGTGGTCTAAGTTCTATTGTAAAAACTTCAATTCTTTCATAGTGGATTTGTTTTACCTTGAGGTTAGCTAGGTTAAATCCTCCCTAGGTTTTTTACCCGTTAGGTTTTCCTAGGTTATTATATCGTTGTGTTCTTTATATTTCCGCATTATTTACATGATATGATTTTATTGTGTTAACCTAGAATTGAATAATTTATCTAAGTAATCACTTGGCTAAATAACTAAGTTAAACAACTTGTGTTAAGGGGTCTAAAAACATACAGCATGCATTAAGACTGTGCCCCAAGTTCCGTTTCTTAATGTCTAGAGCTTTGTAGCTCAATTTGTTAGCACCTCTTGATGTTTCCGAATGAAACATCTAGGGTTCAAATCCCCTATTCCCCAATTATAAAATTAAAAAAAAAAAAAAAAAAAAAAAAAAAAAAAAAAAAGAAGTTAACGTATCTCCTCTTATTTCTTAATCATAATTAGCTTTGATTAACATTATGTTTTTCTATAGAAAATGTTTAGCAGATCACCTGGTTTTCCTGTGGTTTAACAGTCAAATGTGGGAGTAGACAATTTTAAAGACTTTGATAAAAATGCTGATAGGACTATTTTTAGAGGTGATATATGTGGACCAATTGCTGAATCGATGAAAGAATCGATGTTCAAACTAGTCATTCTCAATTGGCGTAATGCATTTGATGGGTTAAACCGTTAAAGGAAACAAATGATTACAAGTTTCTCTCTGCTGCTGGTTCTCTTATGAAAAACATGGTAATTGTTAATCCAACTCAGAGTTCTGTTACTTATCTAGAAAAACTTTTGTTACACACTTACACTGGCTTTGCTAGCCTGACAATATATTCTTCAGTAGTATCTGGCCCCTCGTAAACTTTTCTTAGATGATGGTTTTTTGTATAAACTTTCCTTACACGACAGAAGGTTTGATTTTTGTGACATGGGGGGAGATGGGTAAAACAAATCATAATCTATGCAAATAAATTAATTGGAGAGTACATTGACTTTTGGAATAAAAGTTTGTCTTTCCCATGATTGGAATTGGATTCAAGAATTTTGAAGTTTTGTCTAAATAATGAAATAGAATTAGCAGCCAAAATTTCAAATATGGAAACCTTTCTTGAAATTTTTTTTTGGAAATGACTGAAGGGGTGCATTTAAATTTGGGAGTAGTCAAACTTGTTTAAGTCACTGAAGGTAAGACAAACAATCTGTAGATAACATCTATGGTGTCAGCCTAATCCAGTTTTTTCCACAGGATACATATATAATATTCTATCTACTCTAGTCCATCTTGTCCTATCCAGGCATCCAATTGTGTTTTATACAGAAACAGACACTCTTTAAGTTATATACACATTTCTTATTGTAAAAATAGTGTAGAATGTTTATATATTATAAGGTGGAATTTATTTGTTGGTTTGCAAATTGCTGTTTGTAAGATGTACCACTTGTTAATTGGGACACTGCCCTACATTTCATACATAGTATAACAGACATTACAAATCTTCTTTGCACTTTAGAATCCACAATAAAATATAAATCCAAACTGCCCTTGTTGAGATACTTCTCTATAATTAAGTTAGTGATATTGAGTAACCATGTGATGTCCTTCCTAACTGGTTTTATCTATAGAGGCTTGCACTCTTTTTCTGATAGTCTTCCTGATATAAGAGGAACTCCAAGATATTTAACAGGCAGCTTCCCTTCTTTAAATTGAAGAAACTCTAGGATTCCTTGTTTTAAATGTGCAGGAACAGCGGCAAGAAAATTTTCACTATTTGTAGGATTTGCTCTAAGGCCTAATATTATTTTGAAAGCCTCAAGAGAATCTTGAAATATAGTAAGAGAATGGATATTAGCACTTGAAAATAGCATCAAGCCGTCTGCAAAAAAGAGATGAGTGAGTTTTAGAGCTTCACATTTAGGATGAAATCTAAATGCAGAGGAGCTTCAGATAGTTGATTGCAACATTCTTGAAAAGACTTCCATTACCAATACAAATAAGTAAGGAGATAACAGATCCCCTTGAATTATCCCACAAGGCTGTCATTGCAAGCAATAGAGAATTTTGGTGTGATAATACACTCCCTGGCCCAAGAAACAAATTTAGGGGAATTCCAATAGAAATAAGGCATTGAAGAAGGAAGTGTCACTCAACTGAGTCATAAGCTTTCATAAGATCAACCTTCAAAGTACATCTTGGATGGCCCTTCCCCTTGTGGTAGTTTCTAATAACTTCCTGCATCAGTAGAATATTTTCTGCAATGTTTCTTACAAACACAGTTTGATACTACCCAACTATGGAATTTAACCGAGGCTCAAATCAATTTGCTAGAATAGTAGTGATACACTTGTACACAATATTACAGCAAGAGATGGGTCTAAAGTCACCCATTTTTGAAGGATTAGGGCACTTAGGGATCAAAGATAAAATAGTTGCATAAACCTCACCCAAAAGCCTTCTTGAAAGAAAGAAAGATCGGATTGCAGCAACCACATCTGTATGCACCACATCCCATGCTTTTTTGAAGAAATGCGCATTAAAACCATCAGGTCTAGGGGCTTTGTCTCCATCCATTCTAAAGATAACCTTCTTAACCTCAATCTCAGTAACTTCAGATTTCATAGCTAACTTATGACAATCTGAGACTTCAAAATTAAAAAGTCAAGATATAAATGCAGAATTCATATTATTGAACGTTTGAATGTTGAACATTTACTAAATGTATAGAGAGACAAGCAATAAGATACAAATCACATGTATAATGTATTTTTTTTTTCTCTCAAAAAAAAAACGTGTATAATGTATTTATAATGCAAATCAACATGACCAGTCCCAATAATACATATAATCATATAAAATGGTTCTGTCCCTTATCTGTTTTGACTTAAAAAAGAGATATTGATGCCAATGATATTACACATGTTGCTCATCAACTGAAAGTTGATCCAGATTTCAACTAATTAAGGGTATGGATTTAGGAAGCTTAATTTACAAGTTCAGGAGAGTTTTTTGTCCAGCACACTAATTTTTTTTTTTTTTTTTGATGGAATGTCCTGCAAACTATTTATTCACAGCTTAAGAAAGTTATTTACACGCATCTAGTTGATCTTTAAGAACTCAGGTTTTGTATTCACACATCATCATGATATTAGCATGTGATCTTATGAAAAAAATAACGTTATTAACTGCTTGGTTTTTTTCTTCATAAGTTACTCCTTAATATAACCTTCCTAACCGCAATTCAAGCCAACTAAACTAGCTAACTGATAATGAAGTACAATTGAAATAATCTGCTAACTCTTCCAAAAGTAAAACGGTAATTGAGACTCAAACATGGTCCATCCCCAAATTCGAATTTCATTATAATGTGAATCATCCTAATTAATTTCAATGGAACTCATTAGAAGCCCATTCATAATACACTAGCCTCATCACATGCGCTTCGCGTGTGATGGATGAGGCTTTTTTTTTTTTTTTTTTTTTAGTGTCATAGTTTTTCATTCATTCCAATTTGAGGTTTACTTACGCTTTTAGAACTACGAATACAACCAGGAGTATCATGAGGCTAGCTTCAAAAAATCAACAAATATTACACGTTTATTTTGTAGCAAAAAAAAAAAAACAAAAAAACCTTTGTTTTTATTATATATATATATATATATATATATATATATATATTGAGAATCTAATTTATAAGTAGATAAAATAATTTGAAAATTAACAGGAAAGTGGCCCTATTTTTTAGGCAATGTTTTAGTGGAAGTTAGAGTTGTATTTTTACCGGATTGTCATTTAGTTTTGTCTCTAATTAAACATAGGGGTATAGGGGATTTTTGAACCAAAAAAATGAGGATCCCAAATAGAAAAAACCCCTTAAATAGTACTGTAGTATATTACACGTTTATTTTGTAGCCAAAAAAAAAAAAAAACCAGTGTTTTTATTTTACATATATAATTTTTATTTTGAGAATCTAATTTATAAGTAAAAAGCAATTTGAAAATTAACTGAAGAGTGACCCTATTTTTTAGGCAATGTTTTAGTGGGAGTTAGAGTTGTATTTTTACCAGATTGTCCTTTAGTTTTGTCTCTAATTAAACATAAGGGTATAGAGACATTTTTTAACAAAAAAAAAATGAGGATCCCAAACAGAGGAAGTCCCTTAAATAGTACTTTTTGTAGGAAAAAATTGTGTTTTTATTTTAGGACAAAACTTAGGTATAGTACTTTAGGTGCCGTTCCTTATGTTCTCTTCTTGAGATTCAGCCATGTGGCTACTTAACTAAAACATATACTTCCATCCTACAAGAAAAAATTTCATATGACAGAATTTTAAGAAAGAAACCTAAGAAATAGCACCTAAATACTGTACCTAAGTCTTGTTGTTTATTTATATATATAATTTTTATTTTGTGAATCTAATTTATAAGTGGATAAAGCAATTTGAAAATCAACAAAGGAGTGACCCTATTTTTTAGGCAATGTTTTAGTGGTAGTTATAGTTGTATTTTTACCGGATTGTCTTTTAGTTTTATCTTTACTTAATCATAGGAGTATAGGGGCTTTTTTGAACCAAAAAAATGAGTATCCCAAACAGGAGAAGCCCCTTAAATAGTAGTAATACATTATAGATATAAGCAACATTAAGGCTACATTTGTCTTAAACATTTTGATGAATAGTCTCTTTTAAAACTTTGATACAATCAAAGAATCCCAGTTGCTATAATAGAGAGTGCATCAACAATAAGATTAAGCAATACATAAACAAAGTCAAACATGTACAAGTACAAATTAAAACACAAGACCCAGTTGGGGAAAAATGCAAATCCTAATGACATTGCAACCTAATCCCCAAACAAGAAATTGTTAATCCCAAAATATACGCAATTCAAATCATCAATAATGAGTTTCAACGTGTCAAGAGCGATCTCATCTTGGAGACCAAATCCATGGAGAACGACGAGAGATAGTGGGTTTCAGTGGAAGAGAGAAAGTCATGGGTTTGAGTTTTTTTTTTTTGGATAGAAAACACACAAACTTTATTAATAATTAAAAGTAGTAGATACATCATGGAGAAGAGCCTGTACAAGAAAACATGGACTTTCTTCAATCCAAACAGAAAAATCAAAGATGCCTAAAGCATGTTTAGCTAACTGGTGAGCAGGTATATTGCCGTTCCTATGAACATGAGAAAATAAGACATTCCGAAACTCAAAAGAAGTAACCTGCATCCCATAAATCAGAGCAGCAATTGTTGAAGCAACATGAGAATTTCCACTAAGAGCATGAACAATATTAAGTGAATCTCCTTCTAGAACAAAGTCTTGAATACCCATATCCTTAGCAAGTTCCAAACCAGATTCAAAGGCCTTTGCCTCAACTTCAATATCTCCTAGAGGATACCGATACTTCTTGCTAAGACCTACAATAAAATTTCCAACATAGTCTCGAATTACAATCCCCACTCCAGCTTCTTTTTGTTCCTTTAAAACAGCTTCATCTATGTTAACCTTATAAAAAGGAAAAGCGGGAGGCTCCCATTTTGAAACATGAACTTGAGAAAGCTTCATTGGGACTTCCACAACCGCCCAATACTCCTCCAGGTAGTGAGTACACCATAGAATCAGTTGCTTCCCATTCTTCCTTAATCCACCATGCTGAACTTCATTCCTATTTGTCCAAAGTGCCTATAAAATTGTAATTGCAACTAGGGATGGCAATTTTTGCCCGACCCGCGGGTACCCGGTCCGATTAGAAATAGGGTCGGGTATGGATTTAAAAAAAAAAAAACCCGAAACGGGTCCGGGTCGGGTCCGAGTTTTATAAAAAAAATCCAGACCCGACCCGTATAAAAACCCGTATAAAAACCCGGTACCCAAAATTACAATAATACCCTAATATATATATATATTTATACCTATAATCTAACCCTAACTAATCCCTCATTTCTTCACTCTTCACTCTTCAGCAGCCTCCCTCCCTGTGTCCCTCAGTCTGATGACTCTGATCCGACGGTCCCTCTCCGGCTCTCCCTCATTTCAGCTCAGTCCCTCTCCCTCAGTCTGATCCGACAGTCCCTCGCTTCAGCACAGCAGCCTCACTCGGTCACTCCCACACTACGACACTTCCTCACGCCTCCCTCCCTCAGTCCGACCCTCCCTCTCCCTCAGCTCAGTCACTCCGACACTCCCTCTCCCTCACTCACACACTCCCTCAGTCACTGAGTCGAAGTCTCGAAGAGGAAGAGGATCAGCTTCAGCCTTCAGGTACCGTACCATTTAATAATCTCAGGTACCGTATTTTCTAAATCTATTTTTAATTTGTTTTGAGTTCATGTTTGATTTTGTTTTGAGGGTTGGTTTTTATTTTGTTTTGAGTTAACCATGCTTGTGTTTGATTTTGCATCTAGGTTTTCTTTTTTCTTCACTCATGCTGTTTGATCTTGTCTCTATGAGGGGTTTTTTTTTTTTTTTTTTTTTTTTTTTTTTTTTTTCGAGTTCACTCAGGCCTGTTATAGACTTATAGTGTTGTTGAAAGGTTTGCTGTTTGATTTTTTTATTTTATAAGTAGGATTGCTGAATGATTTTTTTTTTTTGATGAGTAGATTTGCTGTTTAATTTTGTTTCTAGGGCTCAAAGATTGTAATTTTTTTTTTCTTGATTATTCTATTGTAATTTTGTTCCTCTGCACTTTTATTGTCTCTAAGATAATTCTTTACCGTATATGATACCTGAGCATCTTAGCATCGCAAGTCCTAGGCTATACATTTATGCTAAGTGCAGGATCATTGTTGCTGCTAGTACAGTTGAAAAGGAGAGGTCAAGAAGGCTTAGCACTTCCATATTAAATCAAGTCGAACAGGAATCACTAGCTTTATTGGGCACCTATTGTTTATTACTGCACTCAGGTAATGAAATATATATATTTTTGGTGGTACTCTGTGTACCATGGGTGTTTTGGTGCATTTTGTCAGTGATGCATTATCATAGTTTTTGAGAAAAGATTCAATTTAGTATATTCAGACCCATGAACTTTAATGTATTTTTGTCCGTGTATGTGTGTGTCTAAAACAGAAAGAGAAGAGAAAATAAAGGAATGGCTAGACAGATTAGTATATTCAGACCACCTCTTTCTATCACTCTTATTATCCAAACATGGTTGGCTAAAAAAATGATGCCATGTGATTTAAAACAGGTAAACAATTAATCAAAAGGACAAATTCAAGGCTAAGCGCTTAAACCCATGTTCTTCTTAACGATTCCTAGGCTCCTAGCAAATAAAACCAAACCCATTAGAGCTTTTCACAGAAATATTGGAATTGCAGTGTATTTAACATAATTAGGATATGTGAAGTTTTAATGTCTTATGTGTGGTGGTTCATTGAATTTGTTGTGATGATAATAATAATGTTTATTTGGGTTTTGGGTGGGTGAGGGTTTGGTTTATGGGTTAAGGTGTTTGTGATGTTATACTGTTATTGGGTTTGTTAACTATTGAGCTGTTGTATTCTGTGAGAGATTTTCAAATTAACTCTGTTAACTCTGTTTTTTGTGTTTGTTGGGAATGCAGAGCCTAAAACGGAGATGGAAGACACAAACATAGACATCTGGTTCTTCCTCGCCAAGTGAAGATGATGGGAGTTGTGCCACAATTGATGGGAGTTGTATCACAATTGATGAAGATTAAATATTTTGTATTAATTTAGTAGCTTTTTAAATTTCTTAGACTTGTTGGATTAATTTGTTGGTTTGTAATTATTCTAAACTTGTGGGATTTATTTTGTAGCTTTTTAATTTCTTGAACTCGTTGGACTTTTGATACTTATTTCTTGGACTTGTTGGATTTATTTTATTTTTATGTTTAGCTGGTGATTTTAGTTATGATTTTGTTGATTAATGATTAAATGGTTATCTTATCTAGGTAATTTATTGATTTAAAATCTTAGTTATGATTTATTGAATCATGATTATGATATTAGTTATGGTTTATTGATTTATAGATTTATATTTATTGATTTTTGATTAGTAGCCTATGATTTGGTATTTGGGCCACGTTATCTAGGCTTGAATTAGAATATGCAGGCTTAATGTAGGCAAAAATAAATTTGGGCTTAAATTTTTTTTTTTTTTTTTTTTTGGTTAGGCCACGAATTAGGCCCAATTCCTAAACGGGGCCCGCGGGGCCCGGCTGGGGCGGGTCCGGGCCTCGGGAAAAAACCCGGTACCCTAAACGGGCCGGGTCTGGGTCACGGGCCTTGCCCCGCGGGTCGGGTACGGGTATGGAAAAACCCGGCCCGAACCCGACCCGTTGCCATTCCTAATTGCAACAGCCTAATCTTCACACAACCAATCTACCTTCATCAAGATAAACCATAGGAAATCCATAAAACACCTAAACTGCACAGAGGCAAAGTCATTGAAATTTTCAAATAACATCCATGTTTCATGTGCCTTAGGACATTCCCAACAAAGATGCAGCAAGGATTCCAAATTATCACCACATTCCTCACAACTACCCTCCAATATAACATGCCTATGTACTAGATTCGCCTTTGTTGGAAGAATATCACGGGCTGCCCTCCAAATAAAGTGTCAAATCTTATGAGGAACTTGGATCTTCCAGAGCTTTTTCCAAAATTGCCTCATGCTATCACCATCCAAGCTTGAAGCAAATTCGATAGGCTTACTCAAATCCATAGCAACTTTGTAGGCACTCCTAACCGAAAATAAACCATTTGAAGTCTCTACCCAGATTTGTTTATCTTCAGGAAGCCAATTACTCAGTGGAATACCTCCTATAATTTCTGCCTCAAAGGGAAGGAAAATACGTTTATGTAAACCAAAATTCCATCCCTTATCTTCAACATCAATTAGATCACTAACCATAGAGATTTGTGGATAAAGAACTCTAGGGGAGATAACCTTAGACGAAGGAGAGTTAGGAATCCACTTATCCTCCCATATCCGGATTTTTTGACCATTGCCAACATTCCATCTCATCCCTTTTTTAACAATTTCTTGGGTTGCATAAATACTTCTCCACACATATGAAGGTCTATTTCCCAAAGAGGCATGAACAAAATCACAATCTTTAAAATAACGTGCCTTAAAAACTCTATAAACAAGAGTATTATTAGCCATTTGAAGTCTCCAGCCTTGTTTAGCTAAAAGAGCCAGATTAAAAGGCGTAAGCAGTTTGAAACCCACCCCACCACATGATTTAAGCACACACAACTTCTCCCAACTCAACCACGCCATCTTTCTTTCATCTTGTTTTTGTCCCCACTAAAAATTTCTAATCATACTAGTCAGATCATCACAAAGGGAATCAGGGATTTTGAAGCAGCTCAGGGTATATGTTGGGATAGCTTGAGCAACTGCCTTGATCAAAATTTATTTCTCGGCTTTAGAAAGTAACTTCTCCTTCCATCCAGCTAACTTTCTTGCCAATTTTTCCTTCATAGCAGTAAAAGTATTTCTTTTATTCCTCCCAACTAAAGATGGAAGACCAAGGTATTTTTCATGCTATCTAATAATTTGAGCTCCAAACCTTGTCTTAATTTCTTCTTGAAGTTGCTGATCTGTATTGCTTGAGAAAAACAGGGAGGTTTTAGCCCTATTCAATTGTTGGTCGGAAGCAGCTTCATAAACTTTTAAGACACGCTGCAAAGAATCACACTCCTCCAAGCTAGCCTTACAAAAAATAAGACTATCATCTGCAAAAAATAAGTGTGAAAGAATAGGAGCACCACGACAAACAGCCACCCCTTCCATCTTACCTTCCTGTACAGATTTTTTAATCAAAGCAGAAAGACCCTCTGCACAAATTAAAAAAAGATAATGAGACAAAGGGTCCCCTTGCCGTAAACCTCTTAAGGGAATAATATTACCTCTAGGTTTACCATTAATACGTACAAAATAGGAAACAGAAGAGATACATTGCATCATCAAATCTCTCCACCTAGAATTGAAACCCAATTTTTCCATAATTTTATCCAAGCAAATCCACTCCATTCGGTCATATGCTTTACTCATATCTAGCTTTAAGGCCATCTCTCCAATTTTTCCTCCCCTCTTAGAATTGATGTGATGCATAGTTTCAAAAGCTACCAAAACATTATCAGTAATTAACCTTCCATGCACAAAAGCACTTTGGGTATCACTAATAATTTTTGGTAAAACTTTTTTAAGTCTGTTAGCAAGAACTTTAGAGGCCAATTTATAAATCACATTACAAAGACTAATAGGACGATAATCAGTAATACACTTTGGATCTTTATTTTTTGGTACTAAAACAATATGAGCTTCATTAAATTTTGGTGAAATAGTACCAAGATTAAGGAAATCCAAAACTGTTTTAGTAACCTTACTCCCAATAACAGGCCAAAAGTGCTGGAAGAATAAGGGGGGCATATCGTCTAGACCAGGAGATTTACGAGGATACATTTGTTTGAGAGCTTTATGAACCTTTATTCCTTGAAAATCACCCGTAAGCCTTTCATTCATATCTGTAGAGACCTTTGGAACAATGGCTTCCAATAATTCAGCAAAATCTGATGGGCAAGAAGACTTGAACAAGTTAGAATAATACTTAAGCACCACACCCTCCACAGCTCTATCAACCTCCTGCCAAATTCCATCTTCATCAAACAGCCTTTCAATACGATTCTTTTGATATCGATTAGATGCTTTTGAGTGGAAATAACTTGTATTTCTGTCACCTGCTTGAAACTAGTTTAGGCGAGATCTCTGATGCCACATCGAGTCTTCTTTGTCCAGCCAACAATTAAGCTCTACCCGAGTATCCCTAATGGTGATAATATTTTCAGAAGAAGCTGGTTGCATTTCTAGCCACTGTAGATGCTTTTGAAGACGGGCAATGTTTTTCCCAACATGTCCAAAACAGTTTTTGTTCCAAACCTCCAGCTTTGCATGGCAATTTTCCAAGCAACTCTCAATTGGAAACTCAGTCCCCATATGTAAACCTTCCTCCTAAGCCGAGTTCACAACATCCTCACAACTTGAGTCTTTCAACCACATAGCTTCAAACTTGAAAATCTTAGTTTGCACTGGTTTTAATTTCTTCCTCATCAGATTCAGCACTAGCAGATTATGGTCAGAAGCAGAAGAAGTTCTATGAAAAAGCTTTGCTTGAGGAAATTTAATCACCCAATCCACTGTTGCTACAGCCCTATCAAGCCTTTCTCTAATTTGTGTTCCATCAGATTGTTGATATAGCCAAGTAAATTTAGTACCAGAAAAGCCTAAATCACGAAGACCACACCAATTTAACGCATCTACAAACTGCCGCATTTGTTGAGCAGGCCTGGTGGCACCACCTTCCTTCTCAGATGAACACATAAGTTCATTAAAATCACCAATAGCAAGCCATGGCAGCTGAGAAAGACCACTGAGATATTTTAATAAACTCCAAGATTCATATCTAAGAGAAGTCTCCGGTTGTCCATAGAAACCTGTAAGATGCCACCACCCCAAACCATCTCCATTATTCACCTTAGCATCAATATTAGATGGAGAATATTTTATAACATTCACTTGTATATCATTTTTCCAAAATAAAGCTAACCCTCCACTACTACCTCTACTGGGAACAATCAATCCTTATTTGAATCCACAGTTATCACGAATCTTCACCATCCAGTCTCTATTAGATTTTGTTTCCATCAAAAAAACAATTTTGGGCTCTTCTATCCTAATCACCTCTTTTAAGGTATTAACTGTGCAAGGGTTCCCAAGCCCCCTACAGTTCCAACTTAACAGACTCATTGGTCCTGGCGGGGCTGCTCAACAGCCTCTGCCGATCCAAAATGAGTTGCTAAGAGTTCACTTAGCTTCAAAGTTTCCTCCTCAATTTTTATTTTCTTCTCCTGAGATACAGAGAGCATAGTGCCACTAGTCTTTCTCTTGAAACCCAAAGCCTCCTCTTTATCTCCAACACTGTCCTTGATACCCTTTGGAGGAAGTCTAACTCAAACACTATTAATATTTTCCTTAATCTGACCCTTATCCTTCTTATCTAAACTTAAAACTTAAGATTTTACACTAGTTTTGCCTTTGGACCCACGGTATTTCCTTCCCTTATCCACACTAACACAACCATCAGATTTTTCAAGTTTCTCCATAGCCCCACAATTCATGGGATTAGAAACGTGAATAGGATGCAACTTATCCATTTTGTCAACTACCTCTTTATCTCCAACAATTTCGGAATTTGCATCACAGTTGACCTCAAGAGGTAATTCTAAATTAATCGTATCAGACTTCAAAATATTCAAATTTGAACCTCCACCATCCTCGGTTAACTCCCTGTCTATCTCCCTAATTTTTTGCTCAAAATCCGAAACGTACTGCATCACCAACTTTTGAAATTTCAGTAACTTCCATTGACTCCATATCTAACTGCCTATTTCCAATAGTAACTGCCTTCTGAGACACCTCCCCCAACTCCTGATCAGAACTACCACCACCTTTCTCCATCTCCAATGAAATCCCAGTCACCATCCTATGAACAGAATCAGTTAGAGTTTGATTGAACTTACGAGGATTATTCAACATTGAAGCTTCTCTTAATGGTATGAAGGAGTCTTCGCCAAAACCAGCAACTTCAACAACTTAAGATTTTGAGTTGCCTGAAACGTAAAAAACACCCGCTCAAATTTTTTATTTAAATTTCAATTTGAAATAAATCCCTAATGACTTGTGAAGTTATAAGAATTTCATTAATATCGTGTCAACATTTAATTGGCTGATCTGTAGTGCCGGACTATGTAATATTTTCTCTTTTCTTGATATGGGCAAATATATTTAATGTTAAAAAAATGAAGTTTTTTTTTTCTTGAAAAATGTCAAGATTACAAGAAGAAAGTTGTATACCGATTTAAAAGAAATATTAAAATACTATGATTAGATTAGAAGAGGGTATATATAATATACTGACTGTTTAACTTACTATGAGTTATACACTACAGCCAAATGGTGTCTTTAAATTAAAGATATAGTAGAACCTTAGTAAGAGGGAAAGGAAAAACAAGAGACACACCATTTGTTTCTCTTGTTATCAGTATCCCCCTTGCTTATCTCTATATATCTTTATACATTAAGAAGATTTAGAAAGTTAGTTAAATTTTAAAAAAATGTTAAAAATACCCATAATCTAATTAGATAATTATTATTCTTAAAAAATAAAAAATAAAGTTAAAATTTTAATTCAATAAAATTCACAAAAAAATTACCAAATAAACTTTTTTTTCTTCCCATAAAAAAAAAAAATTTTTCCTAAAAATTAACACTCTATTTGAATATATATTACGCACATTTAATACATTTATTCCTAATAACTAGCACACGCTAAACCTAGCAGTTTACTTAAATTTTTTTTTTTAAATCCATTATTGTATAATCTCATTAACAATAAATAAATTCAAATTGAAAAATTATATTAATTTTTTATAATTACGTGTTATAGTTAGGCATCTTTTATTTCTTGGTATTATTCGAAACAGAAAACAAAAAAAGAAGATGAAAAAGGAAAAAGAAAAAGAAAAAGAAAAAAAAAAAAGGTTCTTTAAGGATATTGCTAGATTTGACAATGTAAACTTTTCCATAAACCTAAAGCTTCATACCATCAGGTACGGCACCATCCTTTCATCAGTTTTTTTTTGGTGAAAATCCTTTCATCAGTTGACATGATAGAATTGCAACAAATGTGGGCCGTAGCATACCCCAAGACCTAGTTAACAAATAGTTTTTGACCAAATTAAATGAAAAGGGACATGTAACTTATTTATTTGTTTCACAGTTGTACCTCCCTATTAAGAAGACTTTTGATATGTTTATCAAAAAAAAAAAAAAAAAAATTGATATCAATCATAAATAGTGGTCAATTCCTTTTAATTATTATATTTTTAGATGGAACAATTAGGAAACAAAGTTTGGTTTGTATAGTAATTAAATATAAACAAGTGTAGAAAGAGAACATTCAAATGAGTTAATACTTTTAATGAGCTTAAACATTATTGAATTTTTATGATATAGCCTTCGGTTCAAATTCTTGGAAAGTCCCACATTATAGTTAAGTATAGATTTTGATAGGTTTATTTTGGGTCTCCTCATCTAATAGTATATTTGTTTATTATCAACTGAACTAATTGGCAACTGTACATGACACAAGCCATATGTTTTATTAGTCCATAAGAAAGTATATTTTATGTTTTCTATGACACAAGCCATATATTTTATGTTTCCTATATGAAGAGATAGTTCATCTCAAAATATGTAATATGTTTGACATATGGTACATTATAGATTTTGGATTTTAGTTTGCTCGATTCATGACATGTTATAATATTGGGTTTTCATGTTTGATGGGGAAAAATAAAAAGGAAAAAGAAAAGAAGCGAAGTGGCTGTGGAGGAGATAAAACACTAATAATAAGGGGTTTTGGACGATTTGAACAAATTGGCTTCTCTTTTCATTTTCTTTTGTCCCTTTTGTTTTCGAGGCAATGTTGGTCGCTTAGTCCCCTTGTTTTATGCTTATCCTTTGGCCCCATTTGAACTATTTTTTAAAACACAATAGTCTACATTCAATACATCTATAGATTCTATACAACTTATATTATTACACACTAGTTGTAGTACACACTACTCACCATGATTTGTACTTAATCCTATGATTAGTCTATGGTTAATCTATTATTAATCTCTTTATAACTTAATAGACTCTTTGTAGTACAATAGTTTCGTATTGTAAAAATGTAACCTTTTACAATTTTCTGTTGTACATATATCAGTTATTAAATTAGTGGCGGAGCCACTAAAAGGCCAAGTGGGCCCAATGGTCATATTTTCCTCAAAGCACATGATTTAAAAAATTATAATGTACATGTTGAATTTTTTTTTTAATAAATATATTAGATGGCTCATTCAAATATGTGTGTCTGAAAAAAGTATTTGAATATTGCTTCTTAAAATAGGTCATATCCCATAATATTTTTCCAATGATGTTAACTCTACAATTAGGGCTCTCCAAATCCACCCGGATCCGAAAAAATCTAGAAGGTCATATCACTACCCGATTCGATCAGGCAAGAGAAACTGGCTGCAACAGGCTTGTGTGAAGGAAACCCAATTAACATGGGTCAAGTGGCTGGTGTTATAATTTGAAACCCGTAAAAATCGGCTAGTCCAAAATTTTTTAAAAATGTTGCCTTTGCATATCAGTCATCTTCTAATTAAGAGTCTAGATTACTTCATTCAGATGATTGACATGTAGCATTATCTCATCCCTTCAAATCCAGGAATTGAAATTTCATTTCATTTATTAGATCTCTCTCTTAAGGCTCTCGCTCACTCGATCATGGCATGGTGCATGAGAGAGTGATCAATGCCCATGCAGCACAACCCATATCTTTTCCGATTAATCTCCTAAAATCCCCTTTGTGGATGATGTCTCTCTTCACCGTTTGAGATGATTTGTTTCCCAAATTATTTGGTTTTGTGTATGGGATTTGTATTACTAGATTTGAGAAAAAAAAATTTGTTGGATTTGGGATTTAATTTAATTGTTTTGTGTTTGTACCCAACTTATTTCATGGATTTGGAATTTGACTCTGATTTTTGAGATTTATTAGTTAGATATTTCCTTTTTTTTTTTCTCTCAAATTTTGTGATTTAAATAAAGTATTGTCCAAACAACTTTTGACCGATCACCCGAAGTAGTGGGTGGTCAATGAAGGGTCCAAGACTTCCTCACCTGACATGAGCGAGTTGAGTGACGGTTTTACACTCAACCAGAACCCACCCAACCTATGGACACCCCTATTTACAATGAATTAAAATAAAATAAGAATAGCATGACTTAATCCTCTCATGAGTTATGGCTTAACTGAAAAAATAGAATAAATCCACGTTTTTTTCTTTATGCTATGCTTAAGTAATTAAAGCAAGATAGCTTGTTTTTTATTCTACACTTTGCTTTTGATTAAAGACGGAGAAAGATGCAATATTTTTCTTAGTCTTAGAACATGTATATTAAGTTTGGTTGACTCTTTCTTTATACATTTATTAGTTTTAAAATTACTTCATTTACATGTTGAAAATGTCTGTAATTTTTTTTACATTGTTATTATTATTTTCTTTTATATCATGTGTGTCCAAAACTAATTGAGAGTGCTTGATGACTATTCCTCCAAGCATGTGTAAAATTCTCTCATCTCACATACAACATATAATTATTATGAGGAATTATCTTTATTCCCAAAATACTGGTTAGGAGTTTTGGAACTAAGTCCACTAGTGGACCAGTGTTGGTGACATAGCCCACAATCGTTTTCGTCATTCTGATTGTTGTTTTCACTTTCGTCCTGCCACTCATGATACCTTCATCTACTGATATTATTATTCGAGTCACTAATACAACCATAACATCTAGCAATAGAAACCATCGTCTATCCACTGCCCGTTGCCATATATATATGGTGTCAATTTGTCTAAATTGACAAATTGAGAGATGTTAGAGATTTTAGTTTGAGGGAGATGTTAGAGATGTTAGTCTAAATTCAATGTTATTTGTACAACTTGTTCTACTACATCACTTGTACTGAACATCATAACTTATACTACAATTAATTATGGTTAGTTTAGAACTAGTCTCTCTCTATATACTCTTAGTAGTTTTTTGTTGTAACCCAATAATTTCATATACTAATGAGACTTTGTGTGTGCTGGCATAAACAGTCAACTGAACCAAAATAATAATCTTTCACTTCGGGTCTTAATTTATCCTTTCTCTCTCACAATGTTCTCTATTCCATAAACAATTCCAATATAAATGAATAGAAAGTCGAGTCCCTCTTTTTCCGTCGTGGTCTGCGAGCAAGTGAGCAACTATGATATCCCTCACCATTTAAACACCAAGTGATTGGTCCTCCTCAAAAAAAAAAAAAAAAAAACAACAAATGGTTGGTGGCATCTAATCCAACGTAAATACTATATTCCAGATTAATCAAAAAGAGTGCCGCTGAATGGGGACCATTACTAACATATTAGTGTTTTCTTGAGGTACAGTTTATTAAAATAATTAAACATTTCTCTTTCTTTTTGGTGAGCTTTTAAAACATCTATATCTTATTAGAAATGATGAAGATCACTAATGTTTGAAAGTTAAAACACAGGTAAAATCGCTTATAGATTCAGAGTCTAATCCTTAATTGTTATAAAAAGTTCATTGGCTCACAACACAAAGTCCTCACATACACGTGCTTGTGCACGTTTAATCTTATTTCCTTAATAAGTTTCATTATCATTGACAAATCCAAATCATTTACTAATTCATTTTTTTGCTCTATAGCTGTGGATTAAAACCAAGTAAAGCCTGTTCAAGTTTCAACCCAATGTATCATTCAGTACGTAATTAATTATTATACACCACAAAATGAGGTACCTCTCTTTCTCTCTCTCTCTTCATTGGCCTAATAAAAAAATTAAAACCCAAAAAACATTTTTTATGTTTTTGGGGCCAAGCACGATGCATCCTTGGACATAGACATATACATCAAACAATTCACCCCATGTTTTACTTTACTTTTTAAAAAGCTCATTAGAAAATAAATTAAACTAAACCACCAATCAAGAACATAATCTATAAGATAATATTTTTGTTGTTTTTTAATACAAGTTTACTTTTTTGGTTGAGAACAAATGGGAATGGCTGCTTCTGCTGCACCCTTTTATCTCTTTCCCTCTTCTCTTCCCTATTTCCCTTCTCACCTCTCTGCACCTCTCCGATTCCTCTTTTTCTTTTCTTTTACTCTAGGGTTTTCAATCATCATGATCTCTCATTTTCTTTAAAAACAACCTTAAAATATTAAACCCCACTAATTATTATTAATATTCTTAATTTCACTTTACATTTTTTACTATAATTTTTTTTTTCTCTCTTTTGGTTTTCTTTGTGTGTTTTCTCTCTCTCTTTCTATAGAGCTTTAGCTCGATCTGTGTATGGCTGGCTTAGACTTGGGCTCAGCATCTTCTCGCTTTGTTCAACACCTTAACCTCCAAAGACAACACAACAACGACGATGACCATGAAGAAAACGACCACAACAACAACAATATTCCACAAGAGCTCGAGCTGGTCAACCCTAACCCCACTGGTTCAGGCGATATTGGGGGTCGCAGATCAAGAGGTCGACCCCCAGGTTCCAAAAACAAGCCAAAACCTCCTGTGATAATCACAAGAGAAAGTGCAAACACTCTCCGAGCTCATATCTTGGAAGTCACAACCGGCTGCGACGTGTTTGACTCCATCGCCACCTATGCTCGCAAGCGTCAACGTGGGATCTGTGTTCTAAGTGGGACGGGCACCGTCACAAACGTAAGTCTCCGGCAACCCTCAGCTTCTGGCGCCGTTGTCACGCTACCAGGCCGTTTCGAGATACTATCACTGTCAGGTTCTTTTCTACCACCTCCTGCTCCGCCTGGCGCCACTAGTTTGACCATATATTTGGCTGGAGGACAAGGGCAAGTCGTCGGAGGTAACGTCGCCGGAGCTTTGATCGCCTCGGGACCCATCATCATCATTGCTTCGTCGTTCACTAATGTGGCTTATGAGAGGTTGCCGTTAGATGAGCAAGAAGAATCATCGCTACAGCAAGATCAGCAGCAGCAACAAGTCTCACAATCTTATGGTGGTGGTGGAATTAATAATCCGTTTCCGGACCCGTCTTCGGGGCTGCAGTTCTTTAATCTGCCGCTTAACATGCCGAATGGTGGTCAGTTATCGGGCGATGGTTGGGCCGGGAACTCGGGTGGACGGCAGCCTTATTAATTGACCTAATTTTGGTCAGGAGAACTAAGGTTAGGGCATCCCTTTTAGACCTCAAAATCCTTGTACAATTACTAATCATCTACTGTGTACTTGCTTGTTTAATTTGTTGTGTTTGTTAATGGTTGTGAACTTTGGTTTCTGACTTTCTGAGATGGATTTTGAAGTGGATGTTGATCTTTTATGGATGGAACTTCTTTTTTCTTCATTAGAAGATGTGGTTTGTTCAGTTAATTTCTGCTCACTGACCGTCATGGAGTAAGTAATGTGTATAGTATTATAGTGTATAAATAATCTATAAGCAAGCCACAAAATCTATCAAAAGGTCTTCCAAATTTTAAGCAGTTGAGAAAAATGAGTGAATATATTATATCTAATTGAATAGTATTTTTATTAATAGGATATCTAATTCAATCTTGAAGGGTCAATGATGAACTTGTCTTTAAATCTTAGTAAAGAATGTATACTTAGATTAAATAAGATTTTGTTTTTCTTTTTTGAAGATTAAATAAGATTTCAACTCCAAAGATAATTGTTATATCCATGTGATCTTGGTGGACCTGCGAGTTAATAATAATAATTATTATTATTATAGTAATAAATAAAATGCTGACCAACTTTAATTTATCTCCCTCCATCACAGTCTTTATTTATCTCCCTTAAATCCCTCAAGATAAAATCTAGCAACGTTCCTAATATTCAGGAAAGTCTGTCTATGGAATTGATGTTTTCTTTTTGGGCCAAGACTTGTTTGCTGTTGGAACAATTCCTGTAATAATTTGGATGGTATTCTCTTGGACCAATCATTTCTAGGCATCACTTGATCGTTATTTTGATAAACTGACTCAAAAATTCATTGAACAACAAATAAGAACAAAAATAAAATAAGATCCATTAGATAACATCAGTTCCAGGAGTTCAACCAAAGAAGGGGAAATTTTGTGACGATATCACTTATGTTATGTCACTAAAATTTCTTAGGCAGTCGCACTTTGGTTATTTCCCTTGAGAAAAATCACTATTTTGGGGGGGTATTTGGTGTGTCTACCCTTCAAGAAATATTATGTGTACAAAATGAATTATTCTATGTATTTATACAAACTTATGTTATTATTAGTAGGAATTCTCTATTGAGCAATTATATTTTGTTCTTGTTAAGCTCGAGGAAATTGGTGGCGAGAGCTAGCTATAGTTTGTAAATGATCAATTAGGCCATTTGATGCAATGGCCTTTTTTATGAAGTCATATTCATTTACTTAACGAAAAGTATTTCTAATTTCTTTGCATATATTAAAGGTTATAACTTTTCATCACAATGACTTTATTCTGGGGATTACTGCATCTAAGACAATGTCCAAATGATAAGAAAACTTAGAAGAAATGTTGAGTAGAATGCTCTTTAGTGGATGAGCTAACTTTGATGACTAGATTGAGTGTATAACGTTCCATCTTTTATGACCATATAGATTAGATGTCAACATTCTTTTTTTTTTCTTTTTTGAGAAAGAGATGTCAACATTCTTAATGAGAGGAATAAACTAAATTCAAATTTATTTAACCTATCAGAATATATAGGTTCAAATTTCAGAGTGAGAGAGTTAGTGACAAAACACTTCTAGAAGACAGCTATTTATATTTTTAAGCTTGAAAGCAATCAAAGATTGTTTTGATATCTATTAACTTAACTTTTTCTCTCATCAAATCCTCTTTGTATATATTTCATGCCCTACATATAATTGTAACCTTATCTTAGATTTATAGGCAGTTATAGGCAGTGATGTAACACAAATTCAACAAGTGAAGAAAATAAAAATAAACCAAGTATTAGTAATTAAAGTTGCTTGAAACCAATACCAAGTATATAGAAAGTAAACCTAGGAATCAGTACTGATTAAGATTGACTGGAGTCAGGAGAAAAGTCTCAATTCCATTTAATCATCGAATTCAACATATCCTATAATGTTATTTTGGAGCCTTTAAGTAGAGCTCAACAAATAAGGATAGGGGAAAAAAAAGGTAATGAATTACTCCAAATTTCATAAATAAAACTATTTCAATAAGAGTAGAAAATAATAGTAAACCTAGGGAATCAAACACCTAAGGAAGCTAAAAAGAAATTCAACATCCCATGATATCTTTCTAGAGCCTTAGTAGAGTTTACAAGGTTAGAGCATTCCCATTAGGTGATGTAAAACCCTAGAAAATTCAAAATGCATTTTCTAGTAAACCTAGGGAATCAAACACCTAAGGAGGCTATAAAGAAATTCAACATGTCCCATTATTTTTTTTTTTTGGAGCCTTTAAGTAGAGTTTACAAGGTTAGAGCATTCCCATTTGGTGATGTAAAACCCTAGAAAATGCAAAATGCATAATATTATTCACACAAATGCACCCAAAAAAAAATAAAAAATGCTCCATCCAATGAGGCATTTTGCATTTGAATTTTACAACTTGCTATAGTGTCATGTATATTTACGTGCCGCTGTAGCAACATGTAAATTGTTTTTATTGTCATTTTATTCTCTCTTTTGTTCTCTACCCCTCTCTCCTCTTTCTTACACTCTTGAATACTTCCCTAAACACTGGTGTTGCAACTATTGCATCTGGTGGTCATTGCTGGTAGTCTTCGAGTGGTATGAGTTAGGTAGTCACTGGGTTGTTGTGATAGTCGTTGGTGTTGGTGGTCATCGGCATTTGCGTCAACATGTTGTTACATTTTGTAAATCTAGGTTATCTTGGTGAGTTTCTCATATCTGGATTTTTTTTTATTTGGTGTTGTATGTTGTTAGTGGTCATTGACATTAGTGGTGGGTTTAGTTTTGGATTTTGGATCTTGGTGGCAGCTGATTTTGCCGTGAGGTGGTGGTGTTTTGAGCTCAGTTGCTACTGTTAGTATGGGCAGAAAATAATCAAATATATTATTTTAATGTGATGGAATGTAAAATAAAGAACAAGATGTAGGGTGTGTTGTAAAAATGGTTGTGTAAAATAGATAAAGTATCTTTTTGATAGGTAAAATGCTTTTTCTTTTCTTTTCTTTTTTTTTTTTTTTTTTTTTTTTTTTGTATTTCTAGATGAGAATGCACTTACAACAAACAAAGAAAGAAAAAAATGTTATCAATTAAATTAAATTAAAATATAAAATCAAAATAAAATATATTACTATTAATTTTGGTTGCATCCCATCCATTATTTTTTCTTGGTTGGAGAAAACTTCACCTCAAATTTAAAGTATTTAAGGATAAAAGATGTTGAGCTTGACATGCACCAACTCTTGAAGCACTTTTGATAGTACTAAAAAGAAAAAGTTTCAGTTCTATCAATGAAAATGCATTTAAAATGATAAAATCAATGGGTGAATCAATAATGCATAATATATAATATTATCTTGATACATAAGAACCATCATTGTATAATACCCTTTTCAATTCATGTACTATGAATTTTTTTCTTTTTTTTTTTCAAATAATGTACACCATGGAGATTAGAAGAGTAACCGATGCATCAAACTTATTTTCACAACATGTGCACCCTTCAATATTTTTTTCCTCTTGTTGCACTTTCTCCTTTTCAAGTTGTGACTCTTTGTTTCTCAAAAAAAAAAAAAAAAAAAGTTTTGACTCTTTAATAGGCAATATTAGGTCTACATATGGTTGACTCTTGGCCTAGGGCTATTATAAAAAGGCCCCCTTATTGCAATTATTATTTTCCTGTAAAACGATACTTACAATTAAATTTGATAAAAAGCTAAAGATAAATTATATCACAAGATCTTCTTATCAGAAAAGAGATGAGAGCAAGCTTACTAGATGCAAAAACTTAAGGAGTAATTGTGTATCTTAAAAGGCAAGAATAGTAGTTTTTAAATTTAGAACAATTATAATATAGAAAGTTAAGTAAAAGTTATTTAAATAATATTAAATATTAAAAATTTCACTTAAATTTATCATCTTAGGTCTTGAGTCGGTCTTGGGTTTACCACACATGGTTTAAGTTGCATTAATTCTACATATGTCGGTACTTGTGTTTCATTTTTAGAATTAGGCTTTGATGGTACTTGATTTTCCTCATCACCAAGATCTTGTTACTATTGTCACTTGTGTAGGAGTCTGTAATTTTATTGTCATCCTTGGAACTAGAAGCTATGTGAACACCTTGATATTTATTGGGGTATATATTTCTTGATCATGGGGTTGGTGTATATATTTTTCTCTAAGTTCTTCTTTCATTTATTTTCAATCAGTTGTCACAAACTGGTGCCTTCCAAGTAGATTATTACCATACCAAAAATCCTTAGCTCTACTTATGAGTTTCAATTTTCTATGAGTAGAATGTGTGTTGTATCAAGACTCTAAAGCATTTTTATTTTTATTTTTTTTAGAATCAACCTCTAAGCAAATAAATGTCACAAAAAGAATAACAAGTTTTTAAGAGTATAATTAAAAATTATAGTTGCTCTCTCTCTCTCTCTCTGTCTCTCTCTCTCTCTCTCTCTATGATGAAGTTAGCTCTAATTCATCCTTGAGTTCTTTGCTTTAAAATCATAAATCTCCAGACTCATACATTCCCCAAAATTAGCTCTCTGCCCTTTTAGTTCAATTGACAAATTCCTTATGTTGATGTTGCTTAATATGGATTTAGGGTTGTGCATTTTCAGCAAGATATACTTCTCAAAACATAGATAGTAAGCCGTAATTTAATGAGTGAGCAAGTTATGGCCGCTTTATGTTATCTGGGTGTCATCACTAACTTGCTTTTTTGTAATATTCAGAACAGTGTAGTATGGATTATAATGGATTAGTAAGCAATATATAAATCATAAATGCAAACTAGAATTGTAAATAAATAAACAAAAAAAGTTAAAATGAAAAACATAATATGGAAAAGATGTTCAGTTTGATCTTAAACAAATAAATCTTGGAATATAACAAAAGTTTCTTGCTAATATAAAGTTCTTTTCCATATTTTGTTAATTCCATTTATATTTCAATTGTAGGATAAAATTAGGGAATTAAGAATCCCAAATAAAGTCAGAACACTCTTTCTACATTACAGAACAAGCATTTGGATTTTCATCACTAAACATTTGGGGAGCATAAACATAATGAATAAAGTATGGCGCATTGCCCTCTTTAGTTTTAACCTCCACAACCTTTATCTCTTCCTTAAATTCTACAATCTTGGTTGTTTCAGTGGTTTTCCCTTCATCTTTCCCAGTAGGTTTGCCTTCTCCTTTCTCACTGGGTTTACTTTCACCTTTCTCGGCTGGTTTACCTTTCTCTTTCTCTTGCTCTTTTTTCTCCTCCTTTTTCTCTGACTTTATAATCTCTGCATGTTTGTGCACCTTCTTTTTCAAGTACGATAGTAGTTTTTCAGGCTCAATGGTTCCTTCAACTGTTAGATTTTGTGCTTTCATGTCAGTTTTAACGTTGTGAATACCTGCATATATATGTTGTTGACAGACTTATTATGAACCCTACATCAACATGGAACAGAGTTTAATTGTTTTAACACTCTTTTGGTTGTTACCTTTGTGCCTTAGTAGCCTTTTCCTCAGGTCTTGCTCACATTTGTCACAGTGCATGTGAACTTTCACTGATGTTGTACGCGAAATCAACTTGTGAACAAATAAACAAGACCAGTTTTTACATTTCCGTAAGTATATAGTAATTGAAGAAATGTGTTTTTAGCAGATGCTTTTTTACCTAGGGATGAATATAATTTTTGATAAAATCAAGATAGAGCACTTATAAATGAATGGAAAATTGTGAACACCATATTGCAAAGGAACTATAACAATTGGAAATGCAATCAGTTCAGATAATAATAATAATATTTACTATGGTCCTCCAATGCTAATGGACACAAGATATTCTGCTATGTGTTACATATTGCATTCTTCAAGTTGTTTGAAATAATTCTATTTTTTGTTGGGTATGAAGTATCATCCATAACATGCATGAATGACAATGTTTTTCAGTGATAAAAAGCAATGTCCACCTCATTGGAGACCATGCATGTTGGTTTCTAAAATGAAAATGGGAGGGTTTCTGTGGTGCATGTGATGCTAGCTGTAATGGCTCAGTTCTGGATGACAGAGTTTCGTCTGGAAATGTTATGAAGTACAAAATTGTTATTTTGAGTACTCCATGTGAAATTCAAACATGCATGCATCCAGATCATAAGTACACACACATGCAAATATTGCTTTTTGTGATTTCCATTATTAGTAAGATGCAGGTTCTGGTATTAAACTTTATAGTTAGAATGAAATGATACTCACTTCTTTAGTTTCTTTGACATTCTTCTCTACTGTAACACTTTCCTTGGCCTTGATTTTTGGAGATATCAACTCAACCTTTCTCTTACTCATTTTCTCTATTCGTTTCTGAATTTTAACTGGGTCGATCACACCTTTAACCTTCAATTCACTCTTCTCCATGTCAATTTCCACAGTGTGAACCCCTGGTCACAATGACAGTGCCATGACAATTTCGCTTTAGGCTCCATGCATATCAGGTTAACAAGTGAATAATAATGAAGGAAACAAAATGGAAAACTTGAAACCATATATGAGAAATCTTTAAACCCGGAGACAATTAAATAGTCCTAATTAAAAAGAACTGCATGCAAATAATTCAATAAGATTTTATTTCCGGAATTCAATAGTATACAAAGTGTCATATCATTTAATAGACACTTATAGATCGTAAGGAGTATATAAACTAAAAACATGGTATTGGATTTTATAGCACAAAGATTGAAATCTAGTGAAAGGACTAAGGAAGGAATCCACAGGTACCTTGTGTACGTAAAAGAGGCTTCTTGATATCGTTTGCGCATTGCTGGCAATGGAGATTAACATTGTAAACCGCAGTGATCACCTCAATTTTTTCTTTCTCTTTCTTTTCATCTTCAGCTGCCATCACTCACTATAATGAGAAACAAAAGAACAATTCCAAAAGCAAAATGGCAGAGAATATGAACAATTTAATACCGTCTCAATGTTGCTTTCAAAAAGTTCAAGAAAGAGCTATGAAGTATTGGTGTTTGCTTACTTTTATTAGGCAACATGTTGGTGGGATTTGGTGAGGGTAGATCACCAGCAAATTGAAACTTTAATATATAGTATATGCTGAAAATGCATGGTTTCCTTTTTAGTGAGTGCACGTTAGATGACTATTATTCACTAATATCTACATGAAACTTGCACGTATAAAATTTATAAAAAATAAATAAATAAATAAATAAAAAAAAGAAAGAAAAGAAAAGAAAGTGGATATTTCTTCCTAGTGAGGGGCATATTATTAGGTGCTTGTCTTTCTTTAGGCAAAACCTAAGGCAGTCGTCTAATTATTAAGTCCACTAAGATGATAATCATGTGCTACAAAGTCCATTATGATGATTTGATGTGTGAATCTTATCTCTCCCACAAAAAGCTAACACTGTAGCAATTTATTGACAAGCAATTTTTAGTGGTATTGGACATTCGGACTATCCATGTTCACTAGTCCATGTTTAAGGGTATGTATTTCTACATTGTCATATATACCCTCTCATGGGTGTGTCTCCTTAATGATGAATAAATTAAATAACACGTTTAAACTCTCAAATTTATCTTATTTTTTGTTAACTTTATTTCTAACTTTACTTCTATTAATTCGTAGTATTAAACTCCATTTTAAAAACATTTGAATTTACAACCTTTAACGAGTTGGTTTATCATTATTTTGCCTTTTATTTTGTTAAAATTCTCAATTTCAAAAAATACCCAAAATTTCTTATTTTATTTTTGATGGAAGCCACACATTTTTATTTAAAGCCTAAATATCACATTTTTATTAACCAATAGTTTTTTAGTCTTTTGCTCTTAATTTCAAATTCAAATTTTTTAAGTTTTTATACTTTGTTAGTTTTTATGAGCATTTACTCTTTTAATTTTTCCAACCCTTACATTTGGTTGATTATAAAAAACTTTTGAGGATAGAAAATGTAGGAAGGATAAAAAGTAAAAGAATGAAATTTTTTTCAATTTTCACTTATGTGTGTGTTTGGTACAGAAGATGAAAAATTGAAATGATAAAAACAAATTATGTTTTATTTAGTTGAGACAAAAAAATAATAATAATAATTTGTATAAATTTATCATTGTACCATTATTACATAAAAAGTAATTTTTTATAGTTATCTAGATTCTAGAGATAAAATTATTTATATAACATAACTAGATTCAACCCTTATACTAAAACTTTCGAATTAACAGGTGCTCTATTACGTTAAATCAATTCCACGGATAAAATAATTTGATAATAATTTTTTTTACAATCTATTACAATAGCAAATACGAAATTTTAATGAATATATAATTGTAATAACCTAATATCAACTATTTCATAATCTATCGCAATGACAAAATCAAGTAATTATCTATTACAATGAAAATATTATTGCAATAATTTAATCCAACTTATTTTGGTCAATTATTTGCAATCTATTACAATAAGACTCATGAATTAATAGCCTATACCTACAAGATATTCGAAACAATAAATTTTTTATTGCAACAATAAATATATATATATAAATATATATATATCATTGCATCAAAGTTATCATTAAAATATTTGGAGTTTATTGCAACAAAAGATTTTTGTTGCACAAACCTATTACCTCATATTTTCTTGCAACACCTCGTATCAACTATTGCAATGACCCAAATATTATTGAAACGATTTTTTTCGTTGTAATAAACTTTTTAACCTTCACTTTCTATAAATTTTAACCTTCATTGCAATTCTATAAATTTTAGTTGTTGAATGAATCCCCATTTTTTCCCAAAAAAAAAAAAACCTTCACTTTCACCTTGTCTGTCTTTTGTCCTCTCTCAGATGCACGTGCACTTGCAAACGAACTCTCGCTCCCGCTGTGGCACTGCTGCTTCTAGTGGTGGTGGTGGTCAATGAAAGGACATTGTTTGCCTCTTCGACCAGTACCCTAGCAAAAATGCAACAACAACTAGAACACACACTACCATCGTCTAGTAGGCGATGACAGTGATCCTGGTGTTGTCGGGTTGGCTAATGGGGCTGATGCCCAATTTGGTTTGTTTTGTGGGGTTGATGGGTGACAATTCCATCGTTAGAGAGGAAGAGACAATGGAGAGATATAGAGAGAAAGGGGGGTTCCGGCTTAGATAGTGTAGTTAGTGAATTGTGGATTATTAGCCTACTAACTGCCCTTTCTAATCCTGAAACTTTTTTCCTCATTTTGAATCTAAGTTTTTTCAATATCATTTCAATTCTGGTATGTTTTGTCTCTCCTCTATCTTAATTCAAGTATAAAATTTAGCTTTGTTTTGTTTTTTGTCTCTAGAAGTTGGTATGTGTTGAAGTTGCTTATGTGCCGACTTAATTTAAACTGAAAAATTAATCTAGAAGTTTGTTATGTACTAACTTAATTCAAACTGAAAAATTAATTTAGAAGTTGGTTATGTGCTGGCTCTGAAGGTAACTTAATAATCATCTTAGTGGACTTAATAATCACATGATATAATGCCTTAGGCTTTGCCTTAAAATTGTTGCAATAGTAACTTAAAAATTTTAAATTACTGTATCAACAATAATAAGTTGCAACAACTTATAATTTTCAGTTGCAATAACTTAAAATGAAGAAATCGTATAAATTGCTATCAATTATTTTTGCAATCTATTGCAACTAAAATTTTGAACTAATAGCTTATTTCAACGAAGTTATTATAGAAATAATTTGATATAAATTTTTTTACAATCTATTGCAATGACAAACACGAAGCTGCAACGAATATACCATTGCTTGTTAAGTTTAATGTCTATAATTCCTAAACCTCCCATTTACTTAGATTTTGTATTAATGTCTCAAGATAGTAAGTGAATGTGTCTTTGGTGTTCAGAATCTCCCCCTAGAAAGGAAGGCTCTGAAAGCTTTTTCATGAATAGGCAGTAAAGTTGTTTGCATGTGATAGTTAAGAGGTGGTAAAAGTACATATTTGATCAGAGTTAGTCTTCCTTCCATAGACAACAACATTGGCTGCCATGTGCGAATTAGAGCATTAATTCAATCAAGCAATGGTGCAAAAGGTACTATTCAAAGGTGAGCAATTGAGAGGAAGAGACAATGGAAAGATACAGAGAGAAAGGGGGGTTTCAGCTTAGAGTGTGTAGTCAGTGAATTGTGGATTATTAGCCTACTAACTGCCCATTCTAATCCTGAAACTTTTTTCCTCATTTTGAATCTAAGTTTTATTAGTATGATTTCAATTCTGGTATGTTTTGTTTCTATATGTTTTGTTTTTTGTCTCTATGTTATGTGTTGAAGTTGCTTATGTGCTGGCTTAATTCAAACTGAAAAATTAATCTAGAAGTTCGTTATGTGCTAGCTTAATTCAAACTGAAAAATTAATTTAGAAGTTGGTTATGTGCTGGCTCTGAAGGTAAAGTGAGAATGGTTTTAAAACCGAACCGACAAATCTGACCGAGTTAACTAGGAACCGGTCATAAACCGGTTTTTTATGAGTGAGAACCAGCTAAATTTTTTTTAAAAATAGACAGGGCCAAAGAGCTAACTCTCAGACACTCAATTAAGAACAAAGACCAACATTGTAATCGTCAGACCACTTGCCCTACTTGTATTTAACTATAATCTATTATTATATTTATTTTATACTTACATGATTTATAATTTCTCAACATATTATATTACCTCTCTCTCAATTTATTAAATATTACTAAATTTGTTTTCTTTGATAGATTTACTTGTGATTTAATAATAATTCTCATTTGCATAGGAATTTACTAAATTAATTAAAAGTTTTTTTTTTAATTTAATCAAAATGATTTATACTTGAAGGATAATTATACAAGTTTATTTTTATGCTTATTTATGTTGTATTAGTTTCTATTAACCTTATAATATCATGAAAATTTATTTTGAAAGTTTTTTTTTTTTTCAAATTTTTATAGATATTTTTAGTCAATCTTGCTAATTTTTACAAATTAAATACAATTATTTTATTTTAATTAATTACTAAAATTATTATGATATCATCACAGTTTGACCTCGATTGGACCTCGGTCCAACCTTTATAACATTAAAAAATAATTCCAAGTAGATTGAGAAAAGTCAACAAGGGCAAAAAATTCAAAGTTGGTCAGATTTATAGAGATAGAATTTATAAGACCCTCCTTGTTACAACTTGCCGAAGCAATGCAATATTAGGAGGATAGTGGCAATACCAGTACCAGTAGCAGCTTACTAATTGGTAGCTAGAAGAAATTGATAGTGTGTAATAGATCTAGCAAATTCTGTAGTATCTCAAACGCTCTAAGACCATATAATCTAATATACATCTATCTAGCAACCTAATAATCTGGCATGAATAACCACTAAATCACTACTCTTTCACAATTTTTCCATTGGTACATTAAGTGTAATAATCCAATTGTCCACACCACAAGTTCGGGGGGTCGGGGGGGGGGGGGGGGGGGGGACTTATAAACAACATTTGAAGTAAAAATACTATTTATTAGTATTGGTTATATACAATCGAATAACAACAATGTTGAAGTATTCAATTTCTCCATTACAAAAGAAAATGTAGAAAAAGAAATGTAAGTTAACATTTCATATAAATAGACCTATCTGCATTTCCTTAAAAATACAAAAACATCCATTGTAACTTTTAGGCCTATTTTCAATGTCTTCAACATACAAAAAAACATTCCTATAAACTTTCTCTCATCCAATCATTAGTCCAAACTTGATAAATCTTCCAAATTGAATACTTGTCATAAATCTTCCAAGTCAAACTCATCACTCTCATTATGCTATAACTCATAGTAGTTGACCTAAAACTAAGAGTTTGGCTTACCTCCAGTATTTTTTTAACTAGACATGTCATTTTGTTTTAAATATACAATGGCAAGTGATAGTGAATTTAATTCTCACTTTTTATTTAGTTAGTGTGTGATATGACAGTCTCTCATTAAAACAAAAAGGAGATTCTTTTTTAAAAAGTGCTGGAGGTAAACTAAACTTCATAACTAATAAAAAACACTCACATGGCAATAAATCTCTATTGCTTCTATCCTTCCATATTTTCATTTTTTTCAATGCAACAACATCGTTTGATGGTAGAGTCTTTTATTAATTGATGATGAATGTTCAAATAGTCTGTAAAACACCTATAAACATTTAGACCCTCAATTTACAAATTACCAACACAAGCTTATAATCAAACAATGTATGTGTAGAATATGAATATAAGCTAAAACAGAATTGGTAAAACAATCTAAGCCGAAATTAATCACAACCACAGCAGTAATTAAAAGGCAAAGATTGAGGGAAGAGAGATGCAAACACAAAGACAACACAGCGATGTGTTATCGAAGAGGAAACCAAAGTTCTCGGTGAAAAACATCTCCGTCGCCCTCCAAGCGGTCAATAATCCACTAGAGAATAAAGTTGGGATACATGAATAGCAGAAGACCTTCCAAGCCTAATCTACCCAGTGCACTTAAGCCCTCCAAGCTTCTTGCTCCAACAGGGTTACGCTAAATCTTGTCTTCTCTAACTTACTAGATCCCGCAATCGCCTATTGCATCAACCAAAATGAATTGGTCCCTTCTTAACTGCTTCCCAAGCACCAAAATACTTTCTCACAGATATGGGTATAGTGAAATAAGGATTTGGCTAATGTACATCTCAAGTATGTATCAATGGAGAGGGTGAGAGTAGAGGAATTTGGAGAATTAAAGGATGAAGATTGTGGATGAGTCAATATTGTTTTTCTCTAGGATTTCTCTCTCAAAATTCTCTCTAGAAGCTCTCTACAATACGTGGGTATAAGGGTATTTATACTGGTGTGTGTTTGGAATGCGAAAGGTCAGGTTTGTAACAAATAGAGTGTTCTGGCGACTCAGGCTTGCGACTGGAACAAGTCGCGAGCTAACTGCCTTACCAAACTGGAGCTTTTGTCCTGTAGTGCAACAGCTGGCGTGACCCTTCAGCTCCCTTGCATGCTTCACACGTGTGCCTCCTTTGGCGACTCACCAGTCAAGAGCCAGTTGCGAGATCCAGTCACGAGGTCCTGCTTGAGTGCACATTCTTGAGTTTTTCTTTACACTCTCTCACACACTACCCTTACATGATTCCCACCTAAATACAGGGTTTATAAATGCTGAATTACAAGCAAATTGGCACGGAATAAAGCCAACAAAATGGTTGATTAAATTCAACCTTACAGATGAAGCAATCCTTAGGAGAGAAATAAGTTGAATTTACTAACATGGGTGTGGAAATGGGTCATTTTAATAAAATATTACTTTTTCAGTAACTTTACTACTTACAAAGAAAATTAAGATTGCAGTTATAGATATTTCTAAATATAACAGTGTAGGAAGAGCTCTAAAAACTTAAAATGTAGATACAAAAACCTGTGTGAGCAACATATAGTTTCCCCTCATTGTAACCACGCTCATCCATGTGGCCTGCGCCTATTAGGTTCACCACAATGCAATCACACCATAATATATCAAATTCAATAGCATTAAAAAATTCCCTAAGCCTTTTTCATCCCCTTTCTTTGGGGCAGCCCCTCTCTAGAACCTAAAGGTGCACTATGTTGTTAAAGAGCTCCCTTTTAGAATCCTCAATGGTATACTTCCTTGTTCGGGAGTTACAAAAAGTGCATTGTCCCCTCTTTGGGACTGTCTCTTGCTAAGGACTAGTTACAGTATGACCGTCCCTTTTTAAGGACTAAATACAATACCTAGCTTTTAATCAAAACTTACCATAGGATTCAAATCAATTTTCAAAGTACTCACAATAAATAAGTTTCACATCACATAAAATTGAAAATATCATTTGCTAGTGTAAGTACCCGTTTGGATAGTGCTGAAAAGCATTGCGTTTATGTTTGCGTTTTCTTTTCTTCTTCTTCTTTTTTTTTTTTTTTGAGAAGCGCGTTTCTGTGGTTTTTATGCTTTTCTAGTGGGTCTCATGCACTGTTCATGAGATTAGGAATGGCAACGGATTGGGTTCGGGCCGGATTTTTCTATACCCGGACCCGACCCGCAGGCCAAGACCCGCGGTCCGGACCCGACCCATTTACTAAACTGGTTTTTTTTCGGGGCTCGAACCTGCCCCCGCTAGGCTCCGCAAGCCCGTGGGCCCGTCCAACTAAGCCAAATTTGGGCCTAATTCTCGGACCAAATCATGGCCCAATCACAATCAATTTTTTTTTAAGGCCCAGATGCCAAAAATTAGGCCCAACCAGCTTAAAATATGAAAAAAAAAAAAAAATCTTACACCAAATCAGCTTGTGCAAGATCTTAAGTATAAGTATATGCATTATGTCATACTGCTTGTGTAAGATCTTGAGTATAAGTATATGCATTATGCCATAGTGTAAGATTTTTCCTCTTTTTTTTTTTTTTTTTTTCCTCTTCTTTGTTAATACAGATTTTTCACCATCAAAAAAATAAAAAATACAAATCACAATCCCAAACATAAACGGAAACACAAATCAGCTTTTTTTTTTTGCTCTTCTCTGTTAATACATATTTTTTACTAAAAAAAAAAAAACACAAATCACAAATAGAAAACAAAATCAATAAATCCCTATTTCAATTTTTTCGTATCCGATACTGGCGTCGATGTCGCCGAGCGACATACACGCCGCGGCGGCATGTGCAGCTGAGGCTAGGTTGCATAGATCGTCGGAGGAAGACATCACTGTTTTGATTGACACAGATAAGTCTTACACTTAGCCAACAGGGAAAAACATCCACTGGGCTTTGAAGGATCTGGTGCGATCGGCTGTGCCTGGAGAGTGAGAGTGAGGCCGTGAGGGTGGGTGAGAGTGAGTCCGTGTGGGGGGCGACGACCATACGGGTGGGTGAGAGGAGCGTGACTGCGTGAGGTGTGAGGCCGTGTGCTGTGTGAGGCAGTGAGGGACGAGGGTGAGGACTGAGGAGGTGTGAGCTGAAATGAGGGAGTGAGGGTGAGGAGGCTGGAGGCGTGAGCTAAAAAATGAGGGAGTTAGGGTTAGTGTTTATAGCTATATATATATATAGGGGGTTTTTTAGTAATTTCATGGTAACCGGGTCTTATTTGGGTCGGGTTTCGGGTTTTTTTGATAAAACCCGAACCCGCTTCGGGTTTTTTTTTTTTTAACCCATACCCGACCCTATTCTTTATCGGGCCGAGCCGGGTATTCGCAGGTCGGATCTAAATTGCCATCCCTACACGGGACCCACAAACCTCTTTTTTCAGCAAAACTTTCATTAAAAATAGATCACACGGTACTATTTACACATTTAAAAATTATTTTACTACAGTGTTTTCAGTTTTCAGTTTTCAGCAATAAGCAGTATCCAAAAACACCCTAAACTACACAAATCCAATCATAACGTTAAGAAATAACCACTCACTTTTTATTTTTTATTTTTTATTTTTTTTGAGACAAGAAATAACTAGGGGTGTGCGCGGTTCGGTCGGCTCGATTTTTTTTCAAATTTGTTACCGAACCGATAGGGATCGGTTTTGTAATAATTAAAACCGATGCATACCGATTAGGGTCGGTTTTCCGACCTATAGCGGCGCGGTTTAATCGGTTCGGTTTAATCGGTTTGGTCGGTTTGATTTGAAATATTAACAAAAAATCTGTTCACATAAAAAAAATCTGTACGACAAATCTGTTCACATAAAAAAATCTGTTTTCATTAACTTTTGTGATTCGCTGGGTTAACATTTCCCTCTAATTCCATCACAGAAATTATACAACCTTTCTTTCATATATACATAGAATTCATTACTTCCATCCATCATGATCTAGAGGCTATACATACATCAATATTAGTCAAAGTGTCAACCAAGAAAAGAAGATTGACAAAAAACAGAGAAGATTTCTCAGGAAAGTTCAATATAAGTTTCATCCAGCAGATGTGGAAGGAATTTGTGTCCCACGTGCATTTTCTGGACAATGCACCTGTCCCAACTATAATGTATCATCTATCAACCCGCATTAAAGTTCAACTAAAATTTGACAGATTTTGAATATAAAAGAAACATATTTATTTCTTTATATATATATATACACACAAAATGACTTAAGTATATGTGTTAGTATCATGAGAAATCAAGACTCAATATTGTTGATGATAAAGAGATCGGTGTTGACCAGGGCATAAAAAGTATTTATACATATATTAACCCTCAGTTCTATCATACATGCCATAACTCACACACTATGCAAATCATAAAAGCACATCCGAACCCAAACCAAACAGCATAAACTGTTTTCCAAGGTTGCAAGAAGTCATCACAAACAAACGCAGCAGTAATATGTATAATACCTTCATCAGTACTAGTAATCTAGAATATTATTATAATGTTCTGAAACTGACTCACCAATTTCGAGCGGCGAGAGCTCAGAGGCGAGGCCGCGTCAGGCCGGTGAGAGGCTAGAGGCCAAGCGAGAGAGAGAGTAAAGGGTTACGAAAGAGAATAGAGTGAATTTATACATAGGGAAATCTAAAAACCTAGCATAAAACGGTGCCGTTTTGTACTTTTTTTTTTTTTTTTTTTTTTAATAATAATACCAATACGATGCCGTTTTTAGAAAAAAAAAAATTAAAAAGGATACTTGTTGGGTAAATGACGCCGTAAGCACTAAGCAGAAGCTAGAAGCCTAGAAGGCAGAACGTAGAAGCATTCATCGGTTCGGTTCGGCTCTTAACGGTGCTGGATTTCCTTCTCCGATCTCTTCACCGCACCGGCATCGGAACTCTGTTCGCGTTCCGATCTCCGGCATCGGCTCCATCGGTCGGTGGCAGCGGCGGTGCGGGAGTGTCGGTGCCGGTCGGTCTTGTCGGCTCCGGTGAAGGTTTGCACAGCCCTAGAAATAACCACTCACTTGGAAAGCCTTTTCCACACATACATATTGAAATAAATTCAACTTGTCCCAGCCACAATGTTATCAAATTACAAGTAGTAAAAGTTTTCACATAATATTCACATCAAATATTTAAAAGAATATAAAAATATTTTTTTGTTATAACTTATAAGCATAGTTTGATAAACTATTTTTGGGAAAACACCCCAAATTAGTAAACACTATTTACCTTTTATTTTACAAAATGAAATCAAACCACCTTGAGTCACAATAAATCCGTAGAGATAGAACCTAGCAAACACCAAAATATAGGTCCATCAATTCACAAATTCTCTATCGTATGAGTTGTTATAATGCTTAGTAATACTAATGTTGACAACATTAATATTTCTAAATTTTTCCATACCTTTTTTTTTTTTTTTTTTTTGCTGAATAAAAGAGGGGGGAGGGGGGGAGGGGCGACTATTGTGACTCACCCCCCTAGGCGTGACCATAGGGGCACCTCCGCTAAAAAATGTTGGATTGAGCTATAACTACTGTGATCCAAGGTGACCACAAGCCTCACCCTAGCACCACGAGAGAGCTGGCAGTCAGAGGCTAGCTGTAAGAGGATTCTCACATTCCTCCCCACGTACTTGCCCAGGCTCGATCTAAGGGCCTCATAGCAGCAATCGCACACCCAAACCACCAGGCCACCCCTGTGAGTGGTAATTTTTCCATTCCTTTTACTTGCTGTACAAAACACTTTAAGCATGTATATCCATTGTTCTAGGCCCCAAATTTCCAATATCTATCAATCGGAGCACATATAGCAATTTCAGGTCATGTAATTTCTAATTCTACTAGCTAGATTATTAAGCTATACTCTTGGGATATTTAATTATAAAACCTTAAAGATATCACTTTGTCTAGAGTGTTGCAAGGCCTCTATTAATCTAAGCAAGCGAACCAGGCAGTGGGGACTTACCTGAATCCGCAGTACTCAAACGTAAAGTCTGTATAAGCCCTGTAAGTGTGGGTGACTAGGGTTTCAACCCAACCAAAGCCCACTCTTTTCTTCTTTATCCACTAGGCCTAAAATTACTTATTCTCGTTCAACCTCTTTGGCCCAAATTAAATTAAATTTATTAAACCATGGGCCTCATCCTTTATTTTATATATGTTATATAAAATGATGGGCTGTTACAATGCTAGAGGAGAAAACATTACCTAAAGCATCAAACAATTTTCTGTGGGCTATTGGGACCTGGATTTGTAACTTAGATGGGCCAAGATCACCACAGCCTCTTTTAGACAAATCTGTACTTGTAATAACTATATAAAAAGAGCGAATGATTTTATGTACAGTAACTTTCGTTTAGTCCGTTTGTTGAGAGGCCGAAACGGTGCGTTGGCTGAATATAAAAAAGGAAAAAAATGCCCATACAACCCCCTAAACTTTCATGCAGTGGCCATGACCCCCTCAACTTCTATTTTGGCCATTCCCCCTCCACTGTTGCCAGCCGCCGTGCCGTCACAACCACCATTTTTTTCGCCGCCACCTTGCTGCCGCTGGTATGGGTTGGTTTTTTTTTTTTTTCTTCGAATCATCCATGTGCAAGTCACTGCTTGAGTTTCATAGTTTGGTTTAAATTTCGGGGTTACCAAATTTATGAAACCTTTAGTGGATTGGGTAGAGTTGGTTGTGGTAAAATGCTCATATGATCAAAACTGGTTTTGCAGTACTTTTAAGAATGCTATTCAGTTGTTTGATGAAATGCCTGAGAGGGATATATGGCCAGTGCTGTAATTGGATTTGGCTGTTTGATTAAACATGTTAAAATTCAAAGAAAGAAAATCCTGAAGAAATGATTGGTTAGAAAATGTAATTCATTCATTATCAAAGACTATATTACAACTTATATACAAAAAACAGAGCATGACCAACTCTGTACGTTTATTCACACTAAAACTAACTCTACCACTAACTCTCACTAACCAATTATTACCAATAATGTATGTAAACAATACGGATGTAGTTTTGAATGTTAAGTACAAAGAGAACTAAGCTACTGGATGTATAATTGCATCATTCGCAAACTGTTACATATGCTATGCAAACTGATACATATGCTATGTAAACAATACGGATGTAGTTTTGAATGTTAAGTACAAAGAGAACTAAGCTACAAGATGTATAATTGCATCATTCGCAAACTGTTTCATATGCTATGCAAACTGATACATATGCTATGCAAACTGATCTAATGAATCTTGATTCATTGCCTTCTAATAACATGTAAACTTATGTTTTAGTCATGCAACATTTCTATTAACTAAGGCTTTTTCCAATCATCATTATGAAATATGGTGTTGCAAAGTAATATATTCCAGTGTCATCTCTGCTAAAAGTCCATGTAATTTTAACTTTTAAGTTCATATTTATAATCATAGTTACAGATGCATTAGCCATAAGAAGTCATATTTAGACAAGATAGCATGGATCTTAATGGAAACAGGTTGAGTTCAAAATGTTCGTAAATAATGAATGACTAGACTGAGCAAGGACCCGGCCCACCTGAAAACCCGACCCGACCCGACCCGACCTGACCCGACAGGTCTTGGGCCGGGTCCTTGCTCAGTCCTAACAACAACATAAGCTCATCTGCTTATGTAACAGCTAGAATTTTTTTTTTATAAAAAAATAGCAGCGTGATTTCTAATGTTTAAAAATATATAGTTGACAATGGTGACTCAAATTTTCTTATGTCACTATTCCGAAAAGAATCCAACATTAGCACAAGTATCAAATTTTAAAATTTTACATGTTTTATTAGAAGGCAATGAATCAAGATTCATTAGATTAGCTTGCACAGCATGTGTAACAAATTGTGAATGACGCTATTACAATGGTCATGCTCTGTTTTTTTTTTTTTATATAAGCTCTAATCTAGTCTTTGAGAATGAATGAATTACATTTTCTAACCAACCCTTTCTTCTAGATTTTATTTCTTTGAATTTTAACTTTTTTAATCAAACAACCAAATCCAATTACATTACCGGTCATATACCCCTCTCAGGCATTTCATCAAACAACTAAATAGCATTCTCAAAAGTACTACAAAACCAATTTTAATCATATGAGCATTTTACTACAAGTCTACAACCAACTATAGGTTTCATACATTTGGTAACCCCAAAACCCGAAAATTAAACCAAACTATGAAACTCAAGCAGTGAATTGCACATGAAAAAAAAAAAACAACGGCGGTGGAAACAATGGTGGCTGTCGACAGCGCGGTGGCTGGCAACAATGGCTCTTGATCGCCTCCCCCTTCTCTTTCTCTCAACTAAGCCAAAATAAAAGTTTAGGGGAGTGTCATGGTACTGCCTAAAAGTTTAAGGGGGTGTATGAGCATTTAACGAATGATTCTATGTACAGTAACTTTTTGGTCAAGTTTTGTCCGTTTGTTGAGAGGCCAAAATGGTGCATTGGCTGAATATCACATATTAAAGGGAGAGGGACGAAAGGAGTAAAGAGAGAGAATGAGAGTCTTCCAGAAGTGAACTCTCTTCGTGTATCTTCTCTGCCTTTTCTCTCTATCTGGACTAGATAGGCTCCCTCAAATCAAATTTCTATCAGAAAAAAACACATGCGAGACAGTGAGGGAAGAAAGACCGACTCCTTTTTCCAGTAAGTATCTCTTCTTCTTCTCCTTTTTTTTTTTCTCTGTTTCTTCAAAAAAAAAAAAAAATTTAAATATCTGTGTTTGTATTTGTTTCCTTGTGGATTTCAATCTTTGATTGTTTGCTAATTTGGGTCTTTTAGGTTTATGTTATTGATCTTAAGTGGGTATTTTCGGTGTCTTTGGCATTTTTTTTTTTTTGTTAGAAATTGGGCTGGTTTTGACCCAATCCATAAACCATGGCCGATAGATCGTCCACATGAGTTATCTGATAAATAAGTTTAAATTTAAACTAAATGATATTGGTATGAGTTATCAATATCAGTAGTGGAGTAATTTAAACTTAACAGATATTGATATGAGTTATTAATATTTCACGTATAGTTTTTTAGTGCTCTCTCAAAATAAGTCATCTCTCTGGGACACTATCTACCGTTCCCTAGAATTTGGAGCGTGAAAAATAGAAGAGACTCTAGTAGCCTCTCCTGCGACTTGGAGGTGTTCCACAAAGGAGATCATGAGGAGTTCGTAAAGCAAGCAAAGAACAAGATCCGGCAATTTGGTAATTTGTTCCACCAAAGGTATGTGTCTATATGACCTCTAGTAAAGTATATAACTATTCAACATTGATATCAGAGCTATTTTATGCTTGTTTTCACTCTTGAATGATGCCATGATCTCTGATATATGTAATCCTATATGCATGCTAAAATTAAAAGTTTAAGTAATTTTTAATTTTCAGATCTGTAGTTTTTAGAAGCATGTTATGGCATGTAGAGAGAAAAATAAAAAGCTGTAATTTTATGATTGTTTACATGTAATCCAAAATTTATAGGTTTATTGTGACCCATTAAATCTTGTTTAATGTCAAATATTTTTTAGTGGTTTGAAAGTACATTCCATAAGCTTTAAAACAACAATTTACATGCTTAATTTAGACTTTTTTTTTTTTTTTTTGTTGAGCTGAGATGATAGATTTTTTAAATGATGAAGTTGTGATTAAAATGGAACACCCCGTTCTGTTAGTCCTACACAGAGGACCAAGTGAATAACTGTGTATTCACTATTCATCGGCCAAGATTTGCTTTGGCTATGAGTCCTGGAGGGCTCTACTAACTACTAATTGTTTGAGTGATTATCTAAAAAAAATAAAAAATAATAAAATAATAAAAAGATAAAAATAATAATAAAATGAAAGAGCCCCACGTTGATGTTAGTGTATTAGTTACACTTGAACTCAACATTATCCTTGTTTTTTTAACAAGGATATTGTGCAGATCACGTTGGTGTATAAGTACACACAAATTGTTGTTGTTTCCTTCAACAAGGAAACTGTGCAAGTGATAAGCCACACGCAAATGGCTGTGTTATTACAAATGCTATGTGGATTTGTAACATAGTTTACAAAGGAATTGGGTTATAACAATATAGAAAATTATATCAAAATCAAATGTTATAAAATGCACAGTGGGTTTTCTTATTATTTATTTTAATTTATAGTAAAATATTATATATTCTTAATTTTGTTTAGACCACATTTGTTCTAATATGACATATATGTAAATTGTAGTGGCAATTTTTTTTTAACTGTGATGTTAAAATAGAATTGCAATAATATGAGAAAATTGTGAAATTAGTTTTCTAATTTTCTGTATAATTATGCATGGTTTTAATTTTTGAATTAATTTATGATGTCTTTTTAACATATTGTGATATGATTGAATTGATATTATATGAATGCATTATGTGATGAATATGTGTCCAAAGGGTTTATGAGACTCTTTGGCTCATCTCTATAGTTAGATCTCTATAGTTAGAGATTGTATTGGTAATTTATGCAACATGTATATTTTTATTTATTGTTATTGTCGATGGATAAGACAATTTTTGAAATTATTTGGTAACGTGGCATCCCCA
Source organism: Notholithocarpus densiflorus (assembly GCA_030021035.2). NCBI lineage: Eukaryota > Viridiplantae > Streptophyta > Magnoliopsida > Fagales > Fagaceae > Notholithocarpus > Notholithocarpus densiflorus. The sequence continues at coordinate 709,886 of JARYZH020000115.1, read as the reverse complement.
ATTTTTTTTTTAATTACAAATAGAATCTTTGTAGTAGGGTACTTGAATATATAATTTTTTTGGCCAATGTTTTTGGCAATGTAATTTAAGGCTATGTAATTTAATTTTGGAAGCCATGTAAGGGGATGTGTTTCACGGTTACCTATAATTTTCAAATTTTGTCTTAGCATGTTGTATGAAATTACCAATAGGGCTTATAGTGGAGCCCATGCACAATGTGTTGTGCACAAAGATGTGGATGGTGTGATGTTTTATTCTTCACAAAATTTTATTTAAAATCAATTAGATGTGTTATTCCAATTTACATAGTGAGAGATGATTATGAGCTTAGCAAAATTTTCGATCTCACTATGTAGAAAGGAATATCATGGTCTAGTTGGATTTTTGGAAATAAAATTAAAAAATGTATGTGCTAATGTCAACTTGTGTAATGAATGTAGTGAACATGGCCACTAAGAATGTAGTTGATGATCTAACTAAGGGAGAGAAACTAGATGGAACTAACTATGATATGTGGCATAGAAAAATTCAATATCTGTTTAATGAACAAGAGGTCCTTGAAACCCTAACCAATGTGATGATGCGACCTGAAAATGGGAATACTGCCCAACATCGTCGTGACTTAAAGGCCTATGAGTCTTGGGTTAAGAAAGATCGTTGTGCATGCTTCACTATGTTGAGTAGCATGCATAATGATCTTATTGAGGAGTTTGAGGACTACCCAAATGCCCAAGAGATGTGGAACCAGCTTAAGATTACCTATGGAGAGACTTCAGCAACTAGTTTGCGAGCTCTTACTTTGAACTTTGAGCAATATGTTATGGATTCAAAGCATAGCATGATTGAACATCTAAGGACAATGTCTGCATTGATCTGTGACCTAAAGGCTGCTGGCAATAATCTCTCTGATGAACAACAGGTCACAGCGGTGATACATTCACTACCTGAACCTACTTAGGGGCAAATGAAGCTTGTTTTGACATAGTGAGAATATCAAGACTTTTGCTGATATTTCTCGTCATCTCGAGCTTGAGGCAGAGCGCATGGGGGCACATAAAAACACCCTCCTTGTCGCCCAATCTGGGCAGCGGAAGGCATTCAAGCCTAAACGCAAAGGACAAGGTAGGAATGCCAAATAAGCTGGTAACATTGGGCCTAAAGAAGGCAAGATAGCCAAAAGGGCAAGCGTGCTAAGAAGGACAAGGCAGATATCAAGTGCTACAACTGTGGTAAGAAGGGTCACTTTGCTTGTGAGTGCACTGAGCCGAAGAAGTTATCCATTCTTAACAACTTTGCTATTACTTATGTTTGTACACATGTTTTTATTGCTTATACTATTCTTGGGTGGATTGTAGATTTAGGAGCAACCAAACATATAGCCAGAGATAGAGTTGGGTGTGTGGATTACAAAAGGATACCAACAGACACACAGTATGTTATTTTGGGTAACGGAGCCCAAGAAGAAGTCATAGGAGTTGGAACCTACCAGCTCAAATTGCGTATGGGACGTACGTTACTTCTTCATGATGTGCTTCATGCACCTGGTGTCCAATGTAATCTATTTTTCAATACTTACTATGCTTAGACTTGGATTTAGTTTCTATTTCGATAGTCCTCAGTTGGATTTTTATTTAAATAAAACCTTGTATGGACATGGTTATTTATCTAATGATTTCTTTATGTTGGATTTAGATCATTCCTCTTTTTCTTTTATTGCTCATAATGATGATGTTTCTGATTCTGTAATGTGGCACGCTAGACTTGGACACATAGGAAAAGATAGATTGGCTAGACTAGCTAGAGAAGGCCTATTGGGGTCTATCACTAATGTAAGCCTACCTATGTGTGAACCTTGTCTAGCTGGAAATGCCTGTAGGAAGCCTTTTGGTAAGGCTCCAAGGGCAACTCATCCTTTGGAATTAGTCCATTCGGACATATGTGGACCTATGAATGCTAAGGCACGCCATGGCGCCTCTTATTTTCTCACATTTATAAATGACTATTCATGTTTCAGTTATGTCTATCTGATCTCCCATCACTTTGAAGCATTAGATTGCTTTAAGCGGTTTGTGGCAGAGGTTGAGAATCAGAAAGAAAGGAACCTAAAGGTTTTTCAAACTGATAGGGGTCACAATTATTTGTCTAAACAGTTTTAGGAACTGTGTGAGGAAAAAGGGATACGCAGGCAATTGACGATTCCTAGTACTCCACAACAAAATGGTGTCGTAGAGAGAAGGAATCGTACTCTATTAGAGATGGTTAGATCAATGATGGCGCAAGCTAACCTTCCAATTTCGTTTTAGGGGGATGCATTGTTGACTGCTGCCTACATCCTTAACCGTGTGCCTTCTAAGTCAGTTCCCACAACACCATATGAGTTATGGACTGGTGCAAAACCCAATTTTTAGAACTTGCGGCCTTGGGGTTGTGCAGGTTTTGTTCACAGTACTTCCCATAAGTATGGGACATTGGGCCCTAGAGCAAGTAAGAAAATCTTTATAAGATATTCAGAAAGCTCAAAGGGGTATGTAATGTATGGTGAACATTCTGATGGTGGAATGACTAAGATAGAGTCTCGTGATGTCAACTTCATTGAAGATGATTTTCTAAGCATCAGTGAAGCAAAACAAGATCTTCAGCTTTATGAGCTATAAGAACTTGAAGGTGTCATACCATCTTTGGGCGAGGGTGGAGAATCACAACTTCATCCTGAAATTGCCAAAGATAGTGGGAGTGATTTGGCTTCTAGTGGGAGTAAACTGCTAGATAGTGACACAAAAGGATCCAAGGTACGTAGAAGTGAACGTAGAACTATTCCCTGTCGTCATTTTGAGATTGAGGGGGAATCTTTTATATGTGATTCACTGGACCTTGATAAGCCTGCTTCCTATGAGGAAGCATTAGCTTCACATGAATGGATAGTTGTTATGAGGGATGAGATGGATTCTATGGCAAAGAATCAAGTTTGGGAGTTAGTTGACCTTCCGCCTGGGCGCAAGACCATTGGAAGTAAATGGGTCTTAAAAATAAAGCACAAGGCAAATGGATCAATTGACAAATATAAGGCTCGTCTCGTGGCGAAAGGCTATACCCAAAGAGAAGGGATAGACTATGAAGTGACTTTCTCCCCAGTAGTGAGATTTGTCTATATTCGCCTTATTCTAGCTATTGTTGCACATTTAGATTTGGAACTCTTCCAAATCGATGTAAAGATTGCATTTCTCAATGGAGAACTAGACGAGAAGATCTATATGGATCAACCTATTGGCTTTGAGGTCAAGGAACAAGGGTGCAAAGTGTGTCGCCTTAAGCGTTCCATTTATGGCCTAAATCAAGCATCTAGACTAGGGGTATCCACGTGTCGGTTTTCGACCCAGCCCAAACCCGACCAACCGGGGGCTGGTGGAAAGAAGAGTGACCCGAAACCGACCGCCGGCGTCAGTCGGTCGAGTCGGTTTTGGGTTCGGGTGGAGATCGAGTCTAGTTGGTCGATTTCGGGTCGTCGCCGGAGCTGCAAAATCATCGTCGGATCTGCAAAATCATCATAGGATCTGCAAAAATATCGCCGAAATCTGCAAAATCATTGCCGAAAAATGTAAAAACTCACTAGATTTGCGTCAAAATTGTCGAAATCTGCACCAAAATGTTGAAATCGACTGGGAATGGCCGGATCTGGCTAAATCTCACCAACTATGGTTGAGAACTTGCTGGATCTCCTCGGATTTGAGCTTGATTTCGTCGAATTTGTATATAACCTTCGTCGGGTCAGGTGGCTCGGGTTTTGGAGAAGAAAAACCACCACTCGACCTGCCGGCGTCGGGCCTTGGGCACGGAAACCTGAAACCGACCAACGGGAGCGTCGGTTTGGGCTGAACTCGGGTGGAGAATGGGCGGGTTGGTCGGTCCGGCAGGTCGCGGTTGGGTCTGGACACCCCTAGTCTAGACAATGGTATTTCAAATTTCATAAGGCTATTATTTCGATTGGTTTCGAAATGATGGAAAAAGACCATTGTGTGTATGTCAGACGATCAGGAAAAAGTTTACTTATCCTATCTTTGTATGTAAACGACATTTTGTTGGCTGGAAATGATATGGAGATGATTGTCACCACCAAAAAGGTGGTTGTCCTCTATTTTTGAAATGAAGGACATGGGAGAGGGTAATTATGTGCTTGGAGTTGAGATCTTCAGGGATCGCTCAAAGAAGCTTCTTGGTTTGTCTCAAGAAACTTACATAAAGATGATCTTAGAGCGATTCTATATGCATAATTCCAAACCTATAGACACTCCAATTGAGAAGGGACATACATTAAGCCTTGAAGATTGCCCTAAATTAGAAAAGGAAAAGAGAGAAATGGCAAGAGTTCCCTATGCAAGTGCAGTTGGAAGTCTGATGTATACTATGTTGTGTACTCGACCAGACATCTGTTTTGCAGTTGGTATGGTTAGTCATTATCAAAGTAATCCAGGACCTGTTCATTGGCAAGTAGTTAAGAGGATTTTTCGATACCTTCGTGGGACATCGGATCTCATTCTTTGCTATTAGGGTGGAGATTTGAGATTGAGAGGTTATTCTGATGCTGACTAGGCCGGTGATAGAGATGAGCACATGTCCACTACAGGTTATGCATTTCTATTTAGTGGTGCAGCTATCTCTTAATGCAGTAAGAAACAGTCTTGCATTGCTTTATCCATAATGGAGTCTGAGTATGTTGCTTGTTCAGCAGCAGCACAAGAAGCTGTTTGGTTAAAGAGATTTTTCCAAAGCCTAAGTGTGACATCTCTTGTAGATGAAGCTGTAAAGATGTATTGTGATAGTATGGCAGCCTTGGCTCATGCTAAAGATCCTAAGTATCATAGCAAAAGCAAACACATACAGACTCGTTATAACTACATTCGTCTTGCTATTACACAAAGAGAGGTGATCCTCCAACATATCTCCACTAGCAGGATGGTGGCTGATCCACTTACTAAAGCCATTGCTAGAGATGCCTTTCAGGCTCATGTTAGGAGTTTGGGACTTTGTAGGATTTGATATGCTTTTGGATACCTTATGAACATTTATGTTTATTAATACTTTATGCAATAATGATGTTATTCATTTTGATTCATCTTGTGATGTGATTGATATTGCATACTGAGCACACATTATTTGAGAATATGTCACCAGGCTTAGATCGGTCTACTCACATAGACGATCACCCTAGCGCTTGAGTAGCGAGCAGGATGAGACATAGTGATCACTTTGTTTTTCTGTAAATCAAGTAAGTGATCATCTTGATGCTTAGGGAGGCGTGCAAGATAATATAATGAATGTCGCCTTAGCTAGGCTAAGATGAGACTTATGGGAGTCGCACTTGAAGTGTATCCACAACTTCATGAAGACTGAGTAAAGCCAAATGTGAGATCTTGGACAGGAACTTGATGTGTAACTGTGCTGAGAAACTCAGGTTGGTTGCCTTTGTGGCAATTGGACTAAGATTTGTACGGTGTTTAAGTGTGACAAGCCCAGTTGAGTGGGAGCTCCACCGTAGCATACAAATTATACTGTTTGTGCTATAGCCGACCAATTGAGTGATTGGATAGATCCCTACTCCGTCACTATGTGAGCCCTAGTCGACCATTATATGGTCCATTCTGTGCCCTTTTTTCAACCTAGAACTATGTCATGAAGTGAATGTTTGATGTCACTACTTTAGCATGTCATCTCAGGGCCATGATATATACGGTCTCGCGGAGCATGTCTAGGAAAGCGGTCAAGTGTGAATGAATTGACATGAGTGTCTGGGGAAGATTATTTAGAACACACTATTTATGTTATGGCTCATAGCCCGGGCGATTATGAGGAATTTTTTTTTCAACATAATCATGAGCATATTATATGGTATAGGATCAAGTGTTGCTTTGAGATTTGAACTCATAAGGGATTAAAGAAACTTGATCGGGTGTGATCAAATAATTTGGGGCATAGACGAGATATTATGAGTGTTGTACTATGTTAGTTTAGATGGTGACTTAATATAGTACTCCTACCCTACACCTTCTCGTCAGGTCGCACACTCCATTTTTCTGTATAAAGAGAGGATTGGACAAGAGATTGAGAGGAGCTAGTTTTGACTGTAGTACACAGTGTGGACGAGTGGGAGATGTTAGAAATTGGGCTGGTTTTGACCCAACCCATAAACCATGGCCCATGGATCGTCCACATGAGTTATCTAATAAGTACGTTTAAATTTAAACTAACTGATATTGGTATGAGTTATCAATATCAGTAGTGAAGTAATTTAAACTTAACAGATATTGATATGAGTTATCAATAACAGTAGTGGAGTAATTTCAATTTAACAGATGAGATCTTTTAGGGATCACATATATCTAATAGTAAGTGAATCTCTACTAGTATTTTAAAATACTCCTACATCAGTCAGATTAAAAAAAATAAGAGATACAGTGAGTGAACATATGTATAATTTTTTAGTGCTCTCTCAAAATAAGCCATCTCTCTAGGACACCATCTACTATTCCCTAGAATTTGGAGCGTGGAAAATAAGAGAGACTCTAGTAGCTTCTCTTGGGACTTGGAGGTGTTCCACAAAGGAGATCGTGAGGAGTTCGTAAAGCAAGCAAAGAACAAGATTCAGCAATTTGGTGATTTGTTCCACCAAAGGTATGTGTCTATATGACCTCTAGTAAAGTATATAACTATTCAACACCTTCTTAACTTTTATATGGGTTTCTAATTTCTAAGGTGAGAAGAGATTGAAAGAGGAATAGAGAAACAAATGATAAAGAAACGGGGATTTGGTTCCTTTTTTGGTATTTTCGGCTAACACACAACAGGTATGCTCTCTCTCTCTCTCTCTCAAATTTTCTGTTTAATTTGGTTCATTTTTGTTCATTTTCTCTTAATCCCATGCCATTCTCTCTATTTTTGTGAATATATAATCTCTCTCTCTCTCTCTCTTTTTGTTTGGTTTAAATAATTTTTGTAGGGGTGCTAATTAGTTATATTTGATTTGCAGCCCCCAAGCTGAGTTGTGCGATTCAAAAGCAGGGGCTCATCTTTTGGATATCACCCTTACAAAAGTTTGCTTTTGATTTTTGGCAAAAATGTTAGGTTTTTGAATTATTTATTTATTTATTTATTGTGTGTGTAAATATTTAATGCATTGATTCAAGGCATAGCATGCGTGATTTGTTTCTTTAAAAAAAATTTAAATAACATCTTTCCTAAGCTCAAAATGGTAGAAGTCTTAGCGCAACTAAGTGAACTGATAATTTTTTTTTTAATCCAAACTTGTATATTTAATAAAATTGTGTACAAGAGCAATTGTATTTATGTTGTGAGCATTAAATTTTGAGCATAATATGAAGAATTTAAGATCTGTAAATTTGTGTGGTGCAGGCGTGGTTAGTAGAGAGAAGATCACTCTGATTTTGCCCTCCCCTAAAACTTCCTCATTCTCTCTTCACAGCAGTCATGCCGCTAATTGTTGCCACAGTTCAGTTTCTCACTTCCTCAATTATTCATTACATGAGTTTGTTTATACTAATTCTTTAATCTTAGTTTTGTGGGGGGTTTCATATGGTAGATAATCACCTTTTTTAAGGCTTTCATTTCTTTGAATAGGTTTGGGTTTTGATATTGGGTTATAAGTCATAGCATCCCTATATGTTACTTGTCATGAAAGTACTGCTTCTTCCAATTAATGGTTTTGAGTTAAAACAAGGGCTTTCATTTAATGAATAGATATTTGGGACTTGATGAATCTCTTTATTTTAGGATTTAATTGGTTATTGTTTTTAAGATTTTGATTTTCTAAATATGTGCATGTTTGACTATATATCTAAAAACGAAAGTACCTTGAGGGAAAAGAGCTCTGATGGTGTGTACATCTGTGTGAACTTATGTATATATGTCAAAGTTATTAATTTATTGGAGAAGAAATGTTTGACTTTGCAAAAAGTACTGAATACTTGTAAGAAACTTTGGGAAATTTGATGTAGTGGGTGAAGAAAGTTTTTTTTTTTTTTTTGAGTAATGGATCAAGATAAGGGTAAGGTACTGAGTCAGTTTGATCCGAGATAAGTAAGAATCTTATAAGTTTGGGTAATAGAGTGGTGTTTGAATCATTGGTTTTTGTGAAACCAAAAGAATGGGATATTATTCTCTCTCCCTAGTAGGAGTTTATTTTCTCTCGTTTGAATACGAGTTGCTCCATCCCTAACCTTCAATTTTAGGGGTTGTATAGTTTAGTTTTTTGTTCTCTTTTGTTCTCTTTAGGCAGAAGCAAATAATTCCCGGTTATGGATCTAAGTATTCTCTATAGCTTACAGAACTTGCAGCTCACAAAAGAAGAAGAAGAAGCTATTCCTATCACTGTCACAAACAGCTCAGGCCTCCTTGAAGAATGTTCCCTAAGTCTTTTTGGGTGGCTTCTCTCTGATCGGCAACAGAACCAACGTGCTCTGAAGAACACCCTTAGATCAACATGGAAAATGGGTTCAGACATGAGGATTGTGGAAGTTGGAAATAATATACTCCAATTCAAGTTTAGCTTAAAGTATCAATTAGAGTGGGTTGAGAGGTGTGGGCCTTGGAGCTTTGATAACAACCTCCTCTTACTCTGTAGATGGAGAAAAGGGCTGACTTTCACAAATATTTCTTTCACCCATTCACCCTTTTGGGTCCAAATTTGGGGTCTTCCTTTTGAGCGTATGTCACAGGAAGTTGGGGAAGAAATTGGTAGCAAGTTAGGTAGATTTATCGAAGTTGATAGGCGTTTGTGGCAATCTGATCAGGCAAAATTCATGAGAGTCCGTGTGGAGTTGGAGATTGATAAGCCACTGAGAAGGGGAGCTTATATTGCAAGCTCTGATGGTGAATGCCTATGGCTTACATTTAAATATGAAAGGCTACTTACTGTTTGCTTCATTTGTGGGAAACTTGGGCATGATAATAAACATTTCCCAACGTCCAATGTTTGGCAAAATGCTTGCCATCAGTATGGGGACTGGTTAAGGGCTGGGTGGACTGCAAAAGAGACAGCCAAGGAAAGGAACTCGAGCAAAGAAACGATCCATGTTGTCTCCGACAAGCAAGGAATGCAGTGAAAGACCCGGCCGGTGACTGGTTCTTCATTGGAATGTTTCGAGGTTTAGAGGGCGGGAAACAAAACTCAGAGAAGGGTAATACCTGGGGAAGGGATAACACCATACGTGTGGATGGACAGCTTGCTGGTGACGTACGGGTCTTCAGTGGAACTTCAGAGCAGGTAATGAGTGGTGCTGCAGGGCAGGTTATGAGAGTTTTGGGTTTTTGTGAGAAGTCACGTGCTCATCTAAGTCCGGATATTTCAATTGAGCATGGGGGCTCTATCACTCATGGGCCAAAAGGCCCTACCTCACAAGGACCGAAAGGCTTTATTTCTCAAGGGAGCCCAAGTACCAAAGCTTCCTTAGATAAGAATGAGAAAGACAGCCTAGTAAAGAAGAGTGCGGCCAGTACTGTCAAAGATGGTGTGATTTTTCAGGCCAAAGCTATCGAAAAAGGAAAATAGATTTTGGGTAAAGGCAGTCTGAAAAAAGTTGCCCGTGCGAAAGGAAAAGCAAGCGATGTTCAAACTCTCGCCCAGATGATGGAGATAGGAACAAAGCGCTTGAGAGGGAAAGAAGCTTCAGAGGAAGAGAACACTCGGGCTCAAAAGCGATCTGTGAAACAGTCAAATCGGGTTTAGCTAACTCTGTCTTAGAGCCAATTTAATAGGCTCTAAGACAGAGTCAGCTATACTGCTTAAAAGCATGAAACTGCTTAAACCACGATTAGACCATACGGTTCTGAGATCCGTAGCCGGTTTTTGCAGTTCATACGATTCCGATTTAAAACAAATTTATAGCCTTAAACCGCATAGTGTTGGGATATATACCGACCAGAAAATAGATATCAACCATGAAAGAATTTGAAAAGCAAAAAACAGAAAAAAGAAAAGAGAGGATAAAAAAAAAAAAAACAGCCACATTACCAGTGAAGATCATGGCAACGCTTTTCCTTGATAGATCGATTCTCATTTTTTCCTTTTATTTCTTTCAGCTTCTTAAAGCCGTTTTTTACTTCTTCTCTGCCCCCTTGTTTCACTTGCTTTTCTTTCTCTAGGCTGCTTTTACGTTTCTAACTTCTTCTCTCTCTATCCCTTTAGTTTCATTTGCTTCCTTTCTTTGGGTTGCTTTTTAGCTTTTAGGTTTGTGATGGATAGCTAGGCACGTGTGTCTTGGGATTCTAATTTAAGAATTTACTTTTCAGCTTTTCAGTGCTATAACTATGTCTCTTACCTTTAATATTTTTGGTGGGGTGTTCAACTATTAATTTTAAGGGCATGTTTAGTATTCTATTTTGAGTAATTTTTTGAGTATTTTAAACACATTTTTTTACACATTTTTTCACCCACTTTTTCACCCACACATATATCAAAAAACTCAAACAATACTATTCAAATTCCTCTACCAAACACCCCCTAAGTTTCTAAAATGAGTTTTTAACTCTTCGGAGCATGGAACTGGGAAGAGTTGGGCTTGACATTAATATTATGTAAATGGGCTTGAATAGAAGGTGGGGTTCAAGGCTCAAGACTTATGTAAATGGGCTTGACATTGAGGTTCAAGGTTTTGGACTTGATAACATCATAATTAAGCCTGGTTGTTAATATTATGTAAATGGGCTTAACATTGATAAATTATTAGATATTAACTAAAATATAGATTTATAGTTTTAATTGGACTATTTTAGTTAATTTTTTTTTTATTTGTACCAAATTAATATATTTATTTATATTTAAAATAATTATTAAATTAATTATGACATCATCACGGTTCGACTCCGGTTCAACTTCGGTTCAACCTCAAAAACCTTGAACCTCTTCCCTTTACAGTTCAATGAACGGTCTGGGTCTGATAACCATGTAGGATTGTACAAGAACTACATAGAACGATTTGCATTTTGAATCTTAGATAGGTTTAACCACCACTCAATCAGTCTTTCTTTCCCCACACTCTCAACACTGCCTAACCACCACTCAATCACCACCACCACAACCCATCACAACCCATGATATTCCAATCACAAAATCAACCAAAAACAAAGAAAAATCAAACCAATCGAAGCCGCCGTCACCATTGCCATGGAGAGCTTGCTGCTTTCTTTGCTCGTGGAGAGCTTGCTGGTACCATTAGAGAAGAGAGAAACAAGTGCAAGACAGCTACGACAAAGGAAAAGATTAAAAAATAAAAAATGAAGGGAAAGGAACGTGGGAGAGGAAGTAGAGAAAAGATGGGATTTTGTTTGACAAAAAAAGAGGGTCAAATTAGTGGTGGGGTTAAAAGTGTTTTAGTGGTGGGGGTTAAAAGTGAGGGGAAAGGAAGCTTGAAGCTTCCTTACTTGTAAATATCTCTACATTATAATTTAATCATAAAAGAATTATAATTGAGTTTTTTTTTTTTTTTTTTCAACACAAAGCATGATTTTGTTTGGAATTTTATTAAAGTCTATATTACAATTTTTAATTCAAATCAATGCCTTTTTTTAAATCTAAAATCATACTAATTGTAAATAATATATATCTCTCTCTCTCTCTCTCTCTCTCTCTCTCTCTCTCTCTAATGCGTAACCTTGAAATGACACACCGAAATATTTTATTGATGGCAGAATGATGGTCGAAGACACCGATCTGTCGGCTGTCGCCGAAGCCATTATTTTGGTGGTTTGGCCACCAGTGCTGGCGGCACGGTGGGCAGAGACACCAATCTAACGACGGTCGCCGGAAACACTATTTCAGCGGTTCGACCATTGGACCTCCACCACAAGCAGCTTCATTGACCGAACCACCGGTGTTGGTAGTTTACTTAAAATATAAGTTTAAATTAAAAAAGTATGACCATTAGAGAAAATAATAAAAAATTGATGAAGAATGAATATTTTATTGAAATATCTTGTAAAATAGATAAATTGATATGAGTGTTTTGTAAAAATGATGATATAAAATAAAAATAAAAAGTAAATTTTTTGTGTAAAATAGACGAAATCTTTTAAAAGAATTGATGCGGTTACTCTAAGGCCTCTATTAATCTAAGCAAGCGAACCAAGCAGTGGGGACTTACCTGAATCCGCAGTACTCAAACGTAAAGTCAGTGTGGGTGACTAGAGTTTCAACCCAAACAAAGCCCACTCTTTTCTTCTTTATCCACTAGGCCTAAAATTACCTAGTTCTCGTATAACCTCTTTAGGCCCAAATTAAATTAAATTTATTAAACTATGTGATAATCGTTGCTGAAAGAGCCTAGTGATAATCGTTGCCACCCCATACGATAAGAAATACTACCGATAATAATAAAACTGCAAGGGACACCTGAACCTGATACACTTTTTATTTTTTTATTTTTTTTATTTATTAAAACCCACTCAGAGACTACTAGCAAAATCCACCACTGCCTTTTAGAGAGCAAAACAAAATCCACTCAGATCATCAGATTGGAATGAAAAGCTGTAGTTGCTTATCATTTTTTTAAAAAAATTCTAATTGCCATATGCAAGAAACTACAGTAATAAGACTAGAGCCCTGACTAGCGACTATCAGCTCAATTCATATACTAAGTTACTGACCAAAAGATAGCATCTCCAAAAATATATGAACATTTTCACAAAATTGGGAATCATTCCTAGTGCAAGCACATTAGGACATGACATTGTAGATTTCCCCTTTAGCCAAAAACAGAAGGGAGAAAAGAAGCAGAGTTGTCATTGGTAGTAGATCAAAATGAAATGATCTATGTCTCCACTAAAAATCTCACCTTGTGAGGTTTTTTCTTGTCTCTACGCTCAAGGGGGCTGGATTTTTTGAGACATGATTTCAGATTCATTTGTGTCTCAGTCAACGAAGGCGAGGATACTGAAAACTTGGTTCCTCTTCTCTTGTGGTCCAGTGGGTCAAGCCAAAACCGGACATTTGCCTCACCAAACATAACCCTCTTTTTCTTAGCATATTTGTAAGCAGCCACTGCATCAGTTGGGTGTAAGAAAACCACCTGGGCAGCTCCTGTATATGAAGAGACATTGGTCCTGAAGGAATCTACTGTGCCAAATCGACTAAATTTCTTTACCACCTCCTGCATTGATGGCAACTTAAAATCCTTGGGAAACTTTATATGCAAAGATGTAGAAGCAGCAGTTGTGGCAAGTTCTTCCAATTGCTGACTCCTTTGCGACTTATATGATGAAACAGAAGTAACATGTTGATGTCTTTTTAGGTTCACCAGTTTCCCTGTCAACAAAGGCGGGGGAGCAGAAAATTGGGTTCCTCTTCTCTTGTGATCCAGTGGGTCGAGCCAAAACCGGACATTTGCCTCACCAAACACAACCCTCTTTTTCTTAGCATATTGGTAAGCAGCCACTGCATCAGTTGGGTGTAAGAAAACCACCTGGGCAGCTCCTGTACAAGAAAATACTTTTGTCCTGGAGGAATCTACTGTGCCAAATCGACTAAATTTTTTTACCAACTCCTGCTTTGATGGCAGCTTAAAATCCTTGGGAAACTTCATATGCAAAGATGTAGAAGCAGAAGTTGTGGCAGGTGCTTCCAATTGCTGATCCCTTTGCGACTTAAATGATGAATCAGAAGTAACATGTTGACATCTTTTTAGACTCACCGGTTTCCCTGTCAACAAAGGTGGGGGAGCTGAAAACTTGGTTTCTATTCTCTTTTGTCCCGGTGGATCAAGCCAAACCCTAATATTTGCCTCACCAAATAAAACCCTCTCTTTGTTAGCATATTGGTAAGCAGCCACTGCATCAGTTGGGTGTAAGAAAACCACCTTGGCAGCACTTATATAAGAAAAGATTTTAGTCCTCAGGGAATCTACTATGCCAAATGGACTAAATTTCTCTACCAACTCCTGCTTGGATGGCAGCTCAAAATCCTTGGGAAATTTCAAATGCAAAGAATCAGCAATTGTGTCAAATGCTTCCAACTGACCCCTTTGCAACTTGAATGATGAATCAGAAGTAACTAGTTTATAGAGTTCCTTATTCTCCTTGGAGCTGTCTTGAAATGCTACATTGATGCCGGCATCTTTGTTAGATCTAATGGACGTAGCACCATCAATATCACTAGGAAGCATCTTTATTTTATCAGCAGTAAAATCAGATTGTGATGGGCATTTTTTTGCTGCCAAAATATAATCAACACTAGATATACAGGCCCTTGTGTCATTTAGAATATCAACATTTTCTGCAGGCTCCTGAAGCTTGCCAATTTCAACTTCTTCACCACAATGAGATGCTCCTCCTGAAAGGGAGATGTTGAACTTATTCTGAACCGAGTCCATTAAATTACTATCGCATAAATAGGTCAGTCTCTGGGGCTTAGTGGAAGAGTGGTGTTGCAATTTTAATTTCACTGGAGAATATGGGAAGCCAGAATTAATTAGTTCCACTTGGAAACAACTACTATGTTTTCTTCTCAAGTAAGAATCACTGCCATTTAATGAGAATAAAGGCATAGTCGTGCACAACTTGAAAGAAGGATCAAATAACTTAGAGTTTTCCTTGTGTCCAGCTTTATTTTTCTGCAGATATGCGCTAGTTCCAGCATCTGAGGAAAATTGCATAGTTTTGTGTACCTTTAAAGAAAGATAAGAATTAGATGGCTGATCAAGCTTCCTCTTTGGCCCCATACTGTTAACAGGAGCAGCCATGTAAGATAAAGAGGGGCAAAAAATTTCTCCACAACTTTGTTTTCTGTCAACCTTCACACCAGACTCAGTCTTTGTATGCCCAGAATCAGAAAAGTGAGCTTCGGGGCTCTTAGGATGCAAGCATTTTTTAAAGCAGAAGTCAGAAATGTTCTGGAATGACAAACTTCTGAACCTCAAAATGTTATGCTCCACGGTATTCAAGCATTTCCCAACTAGATAAAATGGATCTAGAGCAAGACAATGCAAGTTTACTAGCACCTCATTAACTGATTGTTCCTTGCTTTGCTTAAGTCGAGTATGTGAAAGTTGGTGCTCATGCAACGAATTAAAAGATTCTGTCAGAAAAGGAACTTTTGAGCTCATTCCATTTGTCACACCAGTTTCCAAATTCTTTTCTAGTTCCTGAGAGAGTAGCTGAAACTCATCTTCCAGTTCTAAAATATCTGATTCATGAGCAATAGAGTTCTTGTTCTTGTAACCTAGAAAGATGTTCAAACAGAAAGAAATTACAAACCAATAAATCTGACAGCTGATTGAGGAGAACACAAGCCTTCAAGCAAGATAGTTGTAAAGAGTTTTAGGAATGGTAAGTGCCTAGAAAAGAAACTCCAGGTCCTCTCTTGTCAGGATCATCATCCTTTTCATTAATAAAATGTACAAAATAAACTACCATGCTAACTATATTTTTTGAGTGTCTTGTGAGTCAGCTTTATCATTGATAGGCTGGTTGCTATAAACTAAGGGTATTGATTCTCACACACTCCTTATTGTACATTATTCGTACACATCACCCACTTTTTAAATGTGGAAATCACACGTAAAATTATGGACAGTGTGTGCATGGAGTGTATATCAATGAATGAGAAAACAATTACCAATCAACTGACTTTAAGTAATGGTCCAACAAATAGGAGCCAAGTACGTTAGACAAAGAGATTTAGCTCAACACTCTGAGTAACTTCTAGCATTGGATAAATAAATAAACAGAGAAACATCAAATCCTAAATTCTAAACATTGAAAAGATGAGTATAAGAGAGCAACCAACAAAAGGAAACAAGAAACTAGTTTGTGAGAGCATATACACACAGCATTTGCTGACTTTTGACTTTGTTCTAGAGGTTCAACTTTAGCAAGAACACCAACTACCTTTTTAACTGCCCTTTAATGACTAAATTAATAAAAAATAATTTCCAAATTCAGAAAATAAAATAAACTATAGATGAAAAAAAAAATGATCAAACTATATCAAGTATCAACAACCATCAAAATTTTAAATTAAATTAAAAACCATCTACCCTCAATTGTTGCATAACTTTGTATTTCAAATCACAATTTCTAAATTCCATATTAATGTAGCTTTGTCAAATTCTATATTTACACCATTAACACAATGCTTCATGGACTACAACTGTAACTAAGTAAGTAACTACCTCTATGCTTTGTTGAGTTGTACCCACGGAATGTCTGAATGTAAGCATCAACACCCAAATGTTTTTTTTTTTGGTTTCAAATCCGTGCTCGAAAACAATGTGCCTATGATGTAACTAACTGTAAGTAACTAACAAAATAACTACCTCTAAGCTTGGCTGATTTGTACCCGCGAAAAGCGTGAACGAAAGCCATCGATTCAACCGCTTCAACGAACTCAGCTTTCTCAACCCAAGGCGACACGGCGGCGCTGAACACAAACCCCAACACATCCTCGGCCTTCTTAAACGGCGCCGTTTTCGCAGTTGCAGTCGCAGTCGCAGCATTGTTCTCGAAACGACGTCGCGGTGTGGTTTTGCCTTGACAAGGGCACGTGAGCGAAGAGAGGGTCTTCAGACCGTAGAGCCGCAACGCGCGGTGGAGGAGCGCGTGGGGAGCGGAGGGCGCGAGGGAGCGGAAGTTGTCGGGGAAGGAAAGGAGGAGGGAACCGAGGACGTAACGGGGAGGAGGGAATTGAGGGAGGGAGAAGAAGGAAACGAGGACGGAATCGTGGTGGAAAGTACGGAGAACAAGAGCCGGCCAGCATGTTTGAGAGAGTGAAACTCTTACCCATACTATCTCTCCTTTCTCTCTCTTCTTCTGTATCATCTCTTTTCTTCACTACAATTCAGAAACACTTTTTAATTGTTGATATATGTATATATGTGAAAGGAAATTACTGTATTGAATTCTTTTTTTCCTATTTTTTATTTTAAAACGTTCCCGCTATTTGGAGCCGTAAAATAAATAAATAAAAACTTTTAAGAAAAATGGGTGGGACCCACGTGTGAGCTCCATCACAAGACCGTAGGAATCTCAAATTTCCCATGTTCTCTTTTTTCTCTCTCTCCATTTATGCAAGATTTGGATTTGGGTAGTACCCATTTGGAAGGGGTAAGAATATGGATTTGGATCAAAATCTTTAAATTTGAACTAATATTCATGTGTCAAGAGCCTCAGACCAGCAAGCATGGTTTTTAGACCCGGACTGTTCAAAGAACCAGAAAAGAGAGAGGTTTAAGGTTTTTAAGATCAGACAGAAGTTCAATCGAGGTCGAACCGTGTTGATGTCATAATTAATTTAATAATTAATTAAAATACAAATAAAGATATTTTAAATATATAAATAGTAGCAAAATTGACTAAAAATATCTAAAAATAATTTTTGTTTTTTTTGAGAATCTATCCAAAAATAATTGAAACAGAATTTAAAATAAAATTTATTGATATTATAAGGTTAACATAAAATAGTACAACATAAATAAGCATTAAAAAAATATTTCATAATAATCCTACAAGTCTAAATTATTTTGATTAAATAAAAAAAATTACTTTTGATTATTTTAGTAAACTCACATGCAAATGCATTATTCTTTAATCAAAATTGAATTAATCAAAGGAAATAAATTTAGTAATATTTAATAAATTGAGAGAGATGTGATAGAATAAGTTGAAAAATTAAAACTGACATAAATCTATAATAAATATAATACACTTCATAGTTGTTCACAAGCAACATGTGTGGTGCGTCGGTCACGATGCTAGACTTGATTCTTAAATAAGGCATAGGTCTCAAGTTCTAAACTCCATGGCTCCCTTTTCTCTCTTCTTAAAAAATAAAGTCAATTCTTTGACCGGTTCAACTGACCCATGGTTCGGCCGATTTTCCCGGTTGAACCCTGGTTTAAGAGGTTCACTCAAAATATTTAAATGCCCGGTTTCCACATATAAAAAACCGGATTTGTGACTGGTTCATGGGTAACCCGGTCCGACCGGCCAGTCTGGTCCGATTCTGATAACCTTGCCAGCAAGTGTGATAAGTAATATTTGAGCTTAATCATCACATCTTATATTTAGAAAATTAAAATAACAGACTCACAACTTATGAATAGTAGTAAGGTCCAAGTGCCCTTAGGGCATCTATTGATCATCCATTTTAATAAACTTTTTATGGTGAGCATGTTGTGACAAGGCCTTGAATCTCATTACATAATTGGATAATTAATTCAACTTGGCTTAAAATTTGATAATTGGCAAACCCAGGCTCTAAATTTATACCTACAGTATTTGTCCTGCCAACATGTTCTGTTTGTTAGGGATTTCACCAAATCAATGAGTAATACTGAAAAAACAAAATGAACACATCAAGTAAATAGAAATTAGTGATTGACTTGGAGGCATAATTGAATGTTATCCTTAAACAATATTTGTCCCCATACGCAAATTGCTAAAGGCCTTCTACAAACTTGTCTCCAGGATATAACCAAGTTATTGGGTTCTACAAATAGTAATTTTGGAGAATACGCACAAGATTTCTTGTGTTTCAAGTGAACATAAATCTCTATTTATACCCATTTATGGCGTTTGGTGCGGGGTAATATTTTAGGATTCTCAAGAATGTTTAAAGATTCCCATGTTTGGTTGCAAATCACACTAAGGAATCAAATGCCAGGGGAATCTAGATTCCCCCTCAACCCCCTTTCTGTAAGAATGTGGATTCCCTTTGTAACATGTGGGTATCCAGATTCCCAAGTTTAAAAGAAATTTTATTTTTTATAAATTGACAAATTTAACCATTTTTCCTTATCATTTAAGCAATTGAGATAAAATATAAAAAAATCATCAATATTTTTTCCCTTATTTTTATCTCTTCCCGCCAAAACAACATAAATAAGATAGACAACTCTATAGATATATTCATTAACAAAGTTCGATTTAAGTTTCACATGTGAAAAAAAAAAAAAAAAAAAAATTGAAAGGAACCCTCCATTGTTGCTAGGTATTCACTTTTACTGTTATGTGTGTGTTGTTCAACAAATTATTGATGAATCTATTTTCATAGAAATTTGTTAATGTGTCTATTCATATCTCAAATCTTGGTTTTGTTTAGTTGCTATATATATATATATATATATATATATATATATATATATATGTGGGGTCAATAAATCTGGCTACCCCGGCCCAACTTTATACTAGGCCCAAGGCCCACGCCGAGGAAGAAGAAACGTCCGAGGACTAACGGAGGAAGTCCTAACTACCAAGGAGCAATGCCGAGGACGATCATGTCCTCGGCGTATCGAGATCATAGAAGGGAAAGGGCAGTGCGCCATCAAGGGTGGTGTTGTAGAACACCCCAAGAAAGAGGACAAGCACTGTGGGTCGGCTATGGGAGCCCGGGAAAGCAATTCAGGGAGGAGCTGTCACCTCCACATTAAATGCCCGCAACTAACGTTCTAGCCGCATTAATGAGGGAATGACTCTCGAACAGTGCCGCTTTGGTCGCTGCAACTCACAGAAGGTTTGGGACGGCGGCTGATGGGACAAGCACTCAAGTATTGACCTGCACGATCAACAAATGGAGGGCCAAGATCAACCTAAAGAGGGTATAAAACGTAAGGAGGTCCTCCAGAGAAAGCATCGGAGATTGGAAGTAGAAAACACTGTAGCAACCTGTATCATCTTTGTAACCTCTGTACCCAAGCACTGAGGAAATAATAAGAACAAGAAGGCTCCTCGGACCAACGTCCAGGACAGATTCTAACACTTAAGACCCGTTTTCTTGCTATTCAGCTGACCTATAACCATGTTTATTCGTTGCTATCCTCACTAAGGCCTAGCTCTTAAACCCATCCTCTACAAATTTATTGTTTAGGGCTAGTTGGGTCTGAATCCATTTTTCCAACAGTAGAAGTGCTCAGACCCAGTCCCTACAATTGGCGCCGTCTGTGGGAAGAGCTTGTGTGTTAGTGAGTGCAACGGTTAATCATGGCAGGATCAAGCCCCCATCAGCGAGAGTCCCTGGCGAAGACCATTTTGGCGATGGCGCATGCTACGCGAAGGCTTCCCGAAGATTTCCAGGAACGCACACAGCTGTCGTCATAACTCGGCCTCCGCTCAGGCCTACACTTCGAGGTGCTAACTACGTAGGGAGGATTGCTAAATGGCGGACAGTTCTAGGGGCTTATGACGTAAAGGTACATGCCTCGTACCTCTATCTAAGGGCTAGTTCTCGCGAGTCTAGTAGCCCGATTCGCTAAAATCCCATTGGAGGAAGAAGCCGAGAATCAGGGCAAGGACGGAAAACTAGTTGGCACAATCCCCCTGCGAAGACCTCTCCTCTGGAAGGAATACCTCGGTATCTTTTAATCTTTTGAAGCGGTTAAACAGAACCTTGGCTATGCCGGGTCCTCGAACCTCCTGTTTTGGGGAAATTAACACGCACTGGCAAGAATCTAAGTGTTAGACAGAACCAAGGTCTTGTATGGTCCTCGGACTCAAACCTATGGGGAAACTAATTACTTCAAGAATCTAAGTGTTAGACAGAACTAAGGTCTTGCATGGTCCTCGGACTCAAACCTATGGGGAAACTAATTACTTCAAGAATTTAAGTGTTAGACAGAACCAAGGTCTTGCATGGTCCTCGGACTCAAACCTATGGGGAACCTAGTCGATAGCTAATTGTTTCCTTGAGGTCAATAAATCTTTGGAACATACTTCTAAACACACTTGCATTTTAAAAGTATGAGATTTAAAAGTTTGTCTTTTTAAGTAATGTGCACTTAGCATTTCTAAACCCGATATGATAACCAACCCATGAGGCACATAACTCACGTTATAAGGTCGTTGCGTTTTATAGCCCGTTCAGCAAAAGCAGGTCGTAATAAATAAAGTGGCCCAATTGCTAATCACATTCTAAGAGGAAATTATCATTATGGACTTTGCATTTTTAGGTCGCTGTTTCAAAAATTGAAAACAAGTCACACTGATGAGACTATTTAGCTAATAGTCGAAGCACAAGTTATATAAATAACTAATAATCAAAACACAAGTTATGCGAATAAACAAAACCCATCATAGCGACAATTGACACACAAAGAGCGAAGTACATATATTCAATCCAAACGTTCCATTATAACAGTCCAAAAAAAGAGAAGAGAAATAAGAAAAGATGATGGGGCTGCCTATTCCTTGAACTTGGTCTTCGTTGCACCCTCGGAAGGCTGGTTTGAAGTGGCCTCAGGGTCCTCGAGGCTTTCACCTAGAGGAATGGCTTGCAGAGGCATTACAATGAGAGCTATCTCTTTAGCATGGGCGGCTTGGTCATCAGCTGGAGGCTCTGTAACATCCTGGGGTATTCCCTGGCTAGGGCCCTTACCTGCCTCGGTTACCCTTGGTGGCTCGGCCTCCTTGGCAGGCTCATTGGAAGAAGTCGAAGTAAGGGCAGTATCAGGATGGCCTGTCCCAGCCACCTCAGGAGAAGTGCCAGCCTCAGAGCTGGGAAGGACAGGCTTTCGGATGGCAGGAGGGTAGTACACGTTTGGTGCTTGCCAGAGGTCAGATGAAGCCTCAACTCCAGCATGTTTGAGGGCTTCATTCCAAACCTGGGAACAATAGAGCCTGCACACCCCAGGTACTTGCGCCTTGAGAATGGCCTGTGTCTCATCCATCCCCAAGGCGTAAGCATCTTCCTGGGCCTTCTCCATAGAGCTCTCGGCCTCAGTCCTGGCAAACTCGGCCTCCACCTTAGCCCTCAAGGCTTCATCCTTGGCCCACTCTGCGGCGTTCCTGGCCTCCTCGGCCTCGGCCAGCTTTTTCTTCAGATTAGCAATCTGCTCCTTGGCGATCTTAAGCTGATCCTCAACCTCAAGTAGGCGCCTTGTCTGGCCTTCAGCCTGTTTTTGAGTGCTGGCCAGACCTGATTCAGCACTGTCTCTAGCCCTTGTCATCTCCTTGAGGTCCTCCCTTACCTTCGCAAGATCAGCCTCGGAGTTTTTAAGGGTCCGTGTGGCATCCAAGCGCTTGTCAGGCTCCGATTCCCGGGCCCTACCCTGATCATTGGCTAACTCTTCCAACCTGTAGGTGGCCTGGACAGCCTGCCAAATTGAGACAAGTTCACGATAAGATAGAAACTAGGGGACAAGGATCAATAGAGTCGTAAACGGTAGAAGTCTTACCATGCCCATGTACCTCTTCATGCTGAGGAAGACCTCCTGCCTCCTCATATTCCCCAGCTCGGCCATGTCGCTAGGGAGCAGCAGGCACCTCTCCAGTGCATTAGCCACGTAGGCGCCCTCGCCCTCTCGGAAGTCCCTGAGTGAGGCGTTTTCCATCAGGGGTTCCCCATGGAGCATTGGGGCAGGAAGCCAGTCCTGGGGCTCAGACTGTATGGCGACTTCCTTTTCTGGGCCTTGGTGCCCTACCCTCAGTTGCTTTGAAGCTCGCCGGGCTTCATCTTCCTCCGGAGAGGAGCGAGACTGTCCCCCATCCATGGGCTCTTTGCCTTTGGATCCCCTTTTCCTTTTCGGATCGGCAGGCTCGGGCCGAGGAGGCAAAGTTGGCTGGGGAGGGGGAGGAAGTTTTTGCCGCGACGATGACGACTTCAACTGGGCGGAGGATGACCTGGTCTGAGCAGGTTGAGACTTGGGAGGAGGAAGCTTGGGCTGTGGCCTCCCCGGCTGTCCCTGAATCAGGTCAAGCAGGTCGGTGGAGGGTTTTTTCTTAAAACCCATCTCGGCCTTAGAAGAAGTCCCTACTGAGGAGAGATCCGCTTCAGTCAAACTAGGGTCGCCCAGATCACTAGAGGGATCCTCGAACAGATTGTCTTGATCAAATACGCTGAAATCGTCCTCGGCCTCTTCAGCTTGGGGGGACGAGGAAGGACCTGCCAACGTAGTGCCCTCTGTAACAGGGGATCCTTCGGCATCCAAGAACCCTTATTTTACTACGGTGATTCTATGAAGCCGAGGATCTTTGGCTCTGATCACGTACTTCGGAGCTGAGAACGATTTCTGGATGGGGTCGTACCCAAGGATCTTGTGAGCAGCTCTGACCTGGTTGTCGGTTTCATTCACAAAAACCTCCGCCCTAAGGATGGTCGCCAAATCTTCTCGGTTGACCAAGTGAAAGTGTCGGCCAAAGGCATGTGGATCTGTAAAAAAGAAAGCACATCCGTATTAGCAGCCAAACGGTGCAAACTACGACAATGCAAAGATTAGCCCTTTCCTACTTTAAATACCCCACCTGGTACCCCCTCTTCTGTCGGACAGGGAAGACCGTCATGCCACCTCCCTGACACGAGGAGAATGTCCTTATTCAGCCCCTTGCTAGACTCTAAGAGGCACTGAATGAGCCGAACCTTGTCGTCCCTCGTCTTCATATAGTAAGATTTACCCTTTAGGTGTTGGAGGTTGTAACACCAGTTTACATCGTGATGGGTCAACCTTAACCCTATTTTCTCATTTAAAGTATCCACACAACCCAGGATCCTGAACATATTGACGGCGCACTAGGTGGGAGCTAATCGAAAATGTCTAAGGTAATCCCTCATCATCGGTCCCATGAGGATTCTCATACCACCTTCAAGGAAGGCGATTATGGGAATCACCACTTCACCATCCTCCTTCCTAAAAAGCCACTCCCCTTCCTCACAGTATCTCAAGCCCACGTTATTGGAAATCCTATGGTCTGCAATGAATTTCTCCATTGCCTCTTCAGACTCAACCAACTTCTTAAACCTACCCATCCCTAGAAATGGTTAAAGGACTTAAGGGAGGACGATGGAAAGAGAGGAACAAGAGAAAAAGAAACTTAAAGGGGAGAAGATATGAGTCAGAGAGAGTAGAAACTTACAGAAATGAGGAAAAACTCCTCGAACAGGCCTTTTATGCTGGAGAGAAAGGCGAGTTGGGCTGGAGATTTGACTGAACTCAGGAGACGTACGCAGGAACTCTTGAATGTGAAAATAAAGTGGCGAATCGGTTCGAATGGGCATTTATACCTTCGATTAAAAATAACCGCACCGATTTTCCCGCCCAAAAAATTAAGAAATCCCCACCGTTGATCACCATCACACCATCTAACATAGGGAGCACAGAGCCGCTAGAATTTAATGAGAGCGCGCCTCGTGTACTGAAGCGCCAGGAGCGTGCCTTGGGCAGGTGAAAAGACTCTAGCGCTGACAGAGGACGAGACTTAATGAGCCATGATGAAAGGCCCGAGGACATCAAAACCCTCCTCCCCGTCCGAGGATCCAGACAGCAGGATTTTGAGGGGCTATTGTGGGGTCAATAAATCTGGCTACCCCGGCCCAACTTTATACTAGGCCCAAGGCCCACGCCGAGGAAAAAGAAACGTCCGAGGACTAACGAAGGAAGTCCTAACTACCAAGGAGCAATGCCGAGGACGATCATGTCCTCGGCGTACCGAGATCATAAAAGGGAAAGGGCAGCGCGCCATCAAGGGTGGTGTCGTAGAACACCCCAAGAAAGAGGACAAGCACCGTGGGTCGGCCATGGGAGCCCGGGAAAGCAATTCAGGGAGGAGCTAACACCTCCACATTAAATGTCCGCAACTAACGTTCTGGCCGCATTAATGAGGGAATGACTCCCGAACAGTGCCGCTTTGGTCGCTGCAACTCACAGAAGGTTTGGGACGGCGGTTGATGGGACAAGCACTCAAGTATTGACCTGCACGATCAACAAATGGAGGGCCAAAATCAACCTAAAGAGGGTATAAAACGTAAGGAGGTCCTCCAGAGAAAGCATCGGAGATTGGAAGTAGAAAACATTGTAGCAACCTGTATCATCTTTGTAACCTCTGTATCCAAGCACTGAGGAAATAATAAGAACAAGAAGGCTCCTCGGACCAACGTCCAGGACAGATTCTAACACTTAAGGCCCGTTTTCTTGCTATTCAGCTGACCCATAACCATGTTTATTCGTTGCTATCCTCACTAAGGCTTAGCTCTTAAACCCATCCTCTACAAATTTATTGTTTAGGGCTAGTTGGGCCTGAATCCATTTTTCCAACAGTAGAAGTGCTCAGACCCAGTCCCTACAATATATATATATATATATATATATATACACACACACACATATGGATTGGTGGCTTCATCTGGTTTTTTGTTTTTTGTTTTTGTTTTTTTTTTAGATTAATGGCTTTCTTTCTAGATTCATACGTTACAGGACAATTTTAATAATTTGTATCCTATCTAGTACTTTTGATGTTTGTTATACAATGATACAGAACGTGTAGATTTTTAATTTTTAACAACCCATCATATTTGTATGCGCGTTTTTGGATTTTGAAATGCATTGGAAGGTCTTAGGATTTATGCCAAAGGTGGCTTTGGTGCTATATTTGACCACTAGTTGCTATATTCAAATAATGGTGTAAATTCTTAGTTTGCTTTATGGATACTTCGTTTTTTAATTGGTATGATTTATTTTATTGTATTCAGCCTATAATTTTGCGGCAACTTTGTCTCTTATTATTGCAGTTTATGGAAGCAGTTAGACTATAGTTTTAATGAATTTGTCATAATTTATAGTTTATATTTTGTTTTTCATTATTTATTTAGAGGAAGATTTGAAAAAAAAAAAAAAAAAGTCTTGATATTGGATTTACAAATCTAAGGATAGAATGGGAAAAATAAATAATTCATTTAAGATTTTTAGGAATAAACCAAATATTATAATCTCACATTCCTAAGAATCTTATTAGATTCTTAATTAAACTAAACATAAGAGTAGTTACATTCCTAGGCATCCAGATTGCAAGGAATCATATTCCTAGTAATCTGGATGCCAGGAGTAATGTGGATTCTCCCACACCAAACGCCACATATGGAGAGTTACAATGCCTCATAAAATCGTTTACAAGATTTAAAACATTTCCCAACGTTCAGAGTGGTTACCACAAATTTTGCAGAAAATTATGCAAAAACAGTTTTTACGAGGCTCGATTGATCGAAAGGAATCAAGCATTAATCGAAAGCTCTTTTTGATCAATCGAATAGGAATCGAGCATTGATTGAGTCAAGCAGAAGCTTCAGACCAATTTTCTTGATCACTTCGATCGATCGAGCAAGATCTTCTACCGATCAAGAAGCCTTTCTCACTACTTCGATTGATCGAGAAAAAGTCTAGACCAATCGAACATCTTGAAACTTGAATTTTTACAAAGAAAATTCCAGATCTCAAAATTTCATTTTATTCATTTTACAAATGAATATTCTATAAACTTATATCATTATTATTACAACATATCAAGTCTAAACCTCGTGTGCATTAGTACAATGAAGGGCAATGGAGAGAATTGTGTAGCTCCAATTTCATATTCTAGATTTGATTGGAAAGATACACTTATAGGAAATGTATAATGCATCAAGTGTGATTGTTACACATCTAGAGCTTGATCATTCTCAAATTTGTATTTTTTTGGTACTTTTCCATTGCTGTTCACATTTCATTAGAAATATAGAGTGTGTTTGGATACCACTTATTTTGCTGAAACTGAAAAATTATTGCTGAAAGTATGGTAAATAAAGGTAAAAGTTAGTTGAAATAATACAGTAGGACCCATGAATAGTGCCAAAAAGTGCAGTGGGGCCCATAAATAGTAGCAAAAATAAGCTGAATAGTGAAATAATTTAGTGTCCGTTTGGTTTGCGTTTTGGATTCACGCGTCTGCGTCTGGCTTCTTTTTTTTTTTTTTTTTTTTACCAGCGCCTCTTGCATTGTTCATGGGACATGAACAATGCATTAAGGCAAATGAACAGTGTTTTGTGAGTGTGAACAGTAACCGGAAATTATTTTTTTCTTGTTTTCAGTTTTCAGCAAAATAAGCGGTATCCAAATGTACACTTAATCCTAACCCAAACGCACACTGATGAACTGAATTTTTCAGCTTGTCTCCGCTTTCAACTTATTTTTGCTACTATTCATAGGTCTCACTACATTTTTGATACTATTCATGGGTCCCACTGCACTTTTTGATATTATTCATAGGTCTCACTGTACTATTCAGCTTATTTTTTAACTTTTTTTCTATACTTTCAGTAAAAAAAAATTCAATTTCAGCTAAATAAGCTGTTCCAAACGGACACTTAAAACCTAAAATTATAAACTATTTCCATTTCATAATATACAAATAAATTAGTGTTGCATATTTGTGTTGAGCTTATTGAATATTAAGTCTCATATATTTACGCTACAAAGTACAAAATATAATGATAAATGTAGACGTGGGAGGCACTAAAAAAAAAAGAGAGAGGAAAGAACATCAACCCAACACTCAAAAGCATGAAATAGAAGCAGATTTATTCACTTTAGGTCCTGCTTTCAGAATTCAATTCAGTCAAGTTTTGATAGCATTGTTCAGGATCTTCAATCCCTCCCTATTCCTTCTCTCTCCCCTCAACAACTTGCTTTCCTCAACAAACCCTTTACTGCTTTAGAGATTGAAGAATCTGTTTTCCAAATTGGTGCCCACAAAGCTCCTAGGCCTGATGGCATTCCTGCCTTTTTCTTCCAGAAATATTGGGGCACTATCAAATCTGAAGTTATCAGTATTGTCGTAGCCTTCTTTCATTCTGGTTCTTTGTTTAAACCCCTCAATCAAACTTTTATTACTCTCATTCCTAAAATACCCTTTCCAGAAAAGGTTTCTTATTTCAGATCTATTAGCCTCTGTAATGTTGTTTACAAAATCATCTCTAAGGTCTTGGTCAATAGGTTGAAGCCCCTGATGGATAGCATTATCACCCCTTACCAAAATGCTTTCATTAAAGGGAGAACACATTTTTGATAACATCCTCATCTCCCATGAGATCATTGATACACTAAGAAGGAAAAAAGGGAGGAAGACCAGTTTTGGAGTGCTCAAGATTGATATGAGCAAAGCTTATGATAGGGTAAATTGGACATTCCTTAAGGCTGTCTTAACAGTAATGAAATTTGGGGACAAATGAATTAAATGGATCATGGAATGTGCACTACAGTTAGCTACACTCTCCTTGTCAATGGTAATTTGACTTCTTCCTTTAAACCTTCCCAAGGGTTAAGACAGGGAGACCCTCTTTCACCCTATCTATTCCTTTTCTGCGCAAACATCCTTTCTATCTCCTTATCTCAGGCACAGAACCTTAAGCAGATTCAGGGTGTGAAGGTTGGTAGAAATGGACTCTCCTTCACTCACCTCTTCTTTGCTGATGACTTACTTCTTTTCTTCAAGAAGGATAACAAGACTATTAGGAACTTGCAACTTATCCTAGATTGGTATTGTTCCATTTCTGGTCAGAAAATAAACCTTGCCAAATCAGACTTGTACTGTTCTCCTAATATGCCTACTGAAGATTAGGAAAGCCTTGCTCAAACCCTTCAAGTTAATCTGGTCCAAAATCCAACCAAGTACCTTGGAATGCACTTTAAGCTTAAAGGTAACAGGTGCATTGATTTCCAATTTCTGGTGGACAAACTCCAAGCTAAACTCCAAAGTTGGAAGGCAAGATTGCTTTCCCAAGCTGGCAGAACTATCTTTATTACCTCTGTCCTTCAATCCCTGCCTCGTTATACCTTTGCTTGTTTTCAGGGTCCTGATACCATTTGTAACAAAATGGATTCTATCATTAGATCCTTCTGGTGGGGGCATGACCAGGGAGAGAGGAAACTGCATCTGCTAAAATGGGATCAAATTTGTAAACCCAAGAAGTTAGGTGGATTAGGTTTGAAAAAGTTTAAACCTATGAACCAAGCTATGCTTGCTAAACAGTTTTGGAAGTTAAACCACCAACCTCAGTCCCTGTTTGCTAGGACCTTTAAAGCAAAGTATTACCCTAACTACTCTATCTAGGATTGCTGTCCCAAACCACACCATTCTTGGTTTTGGAAAAATATTATTCATAATGATCACCCAGCCTTAAGGGAAGGGAGATGGTGGATTGGGAGGGGGTTTGATATTCCTCTAAACCATTCAAGCTGGTTCCATTGTCCTCTAAACCAACTTGATCCTAGGTTGCCAACTGGCACGGTTGGAGACCTCATTGACCATAACACTTCTTTTTGGAGACCTGGTTTGGTCAAAGCTCTATACCCCCCACAACAAGCAAATGACTTTCTCCAAATTCCAATTCCCAAATCCAATTCTGCCCAAGATAAGTTGATGTGGAAACATTCTAGCAGTGGAGAATACTAGGTAAGCAGAGCCTATGACCTCATTAACAGTGAGACCTGGAAAAATTCTAGATCTAATACGTTGGATCAGGTAATTTGGACCAAGGTTTGGAAAGTGCAGGTTCCTCTTAAAGTTAATACTTTTATTTGGAAGTTGTTGCAGGATTGCATCCCTACTTTTTCTTGCTTAAGACATAGAGGTATTTCTATCACTACTTTATGCCCTCTCTGCAATGAAGAGGATGAGACTCCTACCCATTTATTCCTCCTTTGTTCCTTTTCTAGAGCCTGCTGGCATGGCTCCACTCTTGCCATACATGCTTCAGACTTTCATGGTACTTCTATTCAGCAATGGCTAAGCATCATCCTTAGGAAGCACAACCTCAAGGATGAAGTCTCTATGGAGTACCTGCAAAATCTGTTTACAATCCTCTGGACCATTTGGAATCATAGGAACAAAGTAGTACATGAAGGATTATCTCCTAATCCGATGCAAGTAGTTCTAACAGCTCAATCTTTATCTTGAAGATACAAGAGCTCCTTCACTGCACAAGAATCTCTCACAAGAATCTCAAACACAGATGTTGAACCCCAATCTGCAGCAGGATCATGGCAACTCATCCTAAAGGTTGCTGGTTTCAGGAATAAAAGGGCGAATAGATGTGCATATGTATATGAAGATGTTAATCTACAGGGAGCATGTGTGCTTTTTGGTGTCAGTAGTAGTGTAACTAGGACAGCTCTGGGAGTGTTGCTTGAAGCTGTGGTGGAAGTATGTTTCACGACATCTAATCATGGTCTTCAACAAATTTTGATTCTAAGTGATAGCAGAGGCCTCCTCAAAGCTTTTCATAACAGAAGAACCTCTAGTTGGCAGGACAACACTAGATTTGTTGATCTTGCTTTTCTGTTTTAAAATGGCTTAGTCTGCAAAATGATCTTAGTCCCCCCTTTGTTTGTTAACCCCCTATATGTTTTAGCTAAAAAGGCTACTTGTATGCCTATAAACTTTTGCTAGGTTAATCCAGCTTTTTTGTGACTGTTTGTGGTTGTACTCCCTGTTTATGGTATCAAAAAGGAAGAAGCAGATTTATTCAACATCAATTACAATCTAATGCAAATCAGAGTATTCAAAGAAAAAAAATCATAAATTACAAAATAAATGGAAATTATAAGATCAAAACCCAAATCTATTATTCAAAGGAAAGAGAGCCCCATTGAAAGAGAGAGAGATAGCTTACTTTAACACCCCATTGGGCCAGGACCATTTTGGGCTTTTAAGGCTGGCCGAACAGCCAGACTCATTGCTAGTCTACTCCTTATCCTTAAGATTGACAATGACCCAAACACTCATCTCATAGCCCAAAACATTGTCCTGGGCCTCACCCCAAGCTAAATTCCTTTCATGGGCGTCAATTATACCATCAGATGACTCCCCTCCACCCCTACTCTCTCTATATCGATCTCTCTTTATCGCTCTCTCTCATAGTTCTTTGTGGTCATGGCTATTAATCAATTTCAAAACCTTTCTATTTTTCTATTATTTTCTAGGCAACCAAACGGAGTTCTTGACTACGTTTTTTTATTTTTTATTTTTATTTTTTTACAATTTTCGTTTTGATTTCCTCACCAAGATCATCGCCATCAAATTGATTTCACCAAGCTGGTATTATTACATTCAGATATTCACACTTTTCCCTATCCAAACCCTTCAATTAGGTATTTTTTTTCTTCTATTTCTCTCGATTTCGTAGTTTTAAAAACTTATTTCTGATCAGTTTGTTTTTGCTTGGACTCGAATTTTGTCCATACTCCGTTATTCGCTTTGAGTATTTTGAACTTTTGTGGTTTTTGTTCTTGAATTTGAAATGCTATGTCAAAATTGAATTTGTGGTTTTGTGTATTGCGTGCTTTCAATGTGATTGTAGGTGCATTTGCATTGGTATTTCAGCTCAATGAATGGCCAAGGAGAGTTCAAATTTCACTATCTGTGTGATTGAAAGCAAGAGTTGCAGGTTCTTGATAAATTTCATTACTATTGTTTACATTTGTTGGCTGTTCTACCAGGAGGGTTTCTGAGAATTATGTGATTATGTGTAGTTGTAATTGATTAGATGTGCTCAATTGTAAATTTTAGTATGCACATTGTGATATAGATGGTTGCTAATTTCCAATTTTTTGGTTCTGTTTTGGTTAAGGACTAAAGATGTTATTCTTTTTCTAGTGAAATACTTATTAAAAAAAAAAATCTTGTATGAGTTAATTATCAAAAAGGAAAAAAAATTTGCTTATATGAGTTGTATCTAGTGGTGCAAGCCACAAGAATTGAACGAATCACAGGTTTACAGCCTCAGTACTCACTTTGAAGTCTGAACTGATCTTCCTTACCTTTTTGTCATCCCATCAGGTACAAAAACTCTTCAAAGCTTTTTCCTATTCTATATGAAAACAACAAAGTGTTATAATTTGCTATAAGAAAATATTAGTTGTTGGAAGTTTTTAGTTTAGAAAACATTTTTGAGGAAGCTTAAGTTTTTGGTACTGGTTGAATTATTTGGGGGCTCGTTCTTTGTGGCAACCCAATAAGAGTGATTGAAAGTTATAAAATATTTAGAAATCATACTACTGAGATTTGGGTATTTAATCTCAAGTCTCAACCAACAAAGAAAAAAAGATTATAATATGCATTGAATATACTCTGTGATATATGCCATTTCAATATTGTCTCTTGTCCATTTGATTGTGAGATAATGTAGGGAATATAATTCAAAATTTTGATGACAGGAAGTGTAGGATCCAACAGATATAATCTCTTAAACCTCACAGTAACCCAAGAAAGAGTATCATATGATACTACTTGGACCCCATTAGGACTTAAGTTAAGCTATAATCGAACCCATCTCAATTAGTTTCTCATCCGTCTAGGCCCCTTAGGCATTGGTCATCAGTGGATAGCTGCTGCTATGGTCACACCTAGGCATGGCCTTCCATGGACTAGTTGCCCCCACCCTCTTGAATTAGCTTTAAAAATAAATTTTAAAAAAAAATCTAGAATTATTGTTTATTAATATAATTACTCTTACTTATCACAAAAATGGTTGATTTGTTATTTACTGCCATTTAAGTTGACTTTGAAGACTCTCTTGACACACGGAAATGCTAGTTTAAACATGAAATTGAGTCTTGATGATTAGATAATTGACTCTTAATCTTTAACAGTGGCTATACTTGCATCTTTGTTATTAGGTGAGTCCATTGGGTTTGTTGGAGGCGCAGGCTTGTACTTTGTGTCATAGGACTTTTACTCCTTAAGGTAAACATTGATGTTCCTTCATGTAAACGCAAAATGCTTTTGAGTTTAGCTTTGTTTTTCAATTTGTCTATTTTGGCTTCAAATATCTCCTTTAATTGCAGACTACTCATAGTAGGAGTAGTGTTAGGCATCAGGCAACTCTGATTTAGATAATTTACCCATCATGATGTGACGAGGAAGTCAATGATAACACTTCCTCAACTATAGAATAACTTTTGATAAAGCCACACGTTTTTAAATTGATATTTCCTAGCTGCTGCGTTAAGTTGATGTATTTCCCATTGCTAGACTCCTTGACTGGAAGTGGAAAACATTTACCATCCTTCAACCTGTTCTGTGCAAGTCTAGACATAGAGTATATGTGCCAAGTGCTTGTGGAAATTACCCAGAGAGTAAAAAATAAATTTAAAGGAAAACAAAGAATAAGAGATTTGTGCAGGATAATTAGTTTATTAACTTTAATAGTTTAGATTTAAGTTGTGAATAGATGGAATTTCCAGGAACTAACTTGTGGACAATGGATATGTTCAATGGTCTTTTGGAACTAACTGAGTAACATATTAGTCAGAAGATGGAATGGTAGTTTCCCCAATTTGTGTATCAGTGATTTGAAAGCAAAGCTTGTACTTAATTTACAGCCGGTTTCAGTTCTCAACGCATGATTTATGCTCAAGACTTTTCCCACAAGCCGCTGTTCAAGGTCACACATGTGGTCTGGTCTTGGTCTAATTAAAAATTTAAACATGTGTTACAACTTACAAATTTAAATTAGAAAAAAAATAACATTAGATAGAATTACTTTTTTTTTTTTTACATAATCTATAGCTTTTACTTTTTTTTTGATGCTATATTTGTATTTATTTGTTTCCATGCTCCATTATTTTCCTGCAGAGGTTCCTTTGGGAAGCTTGGCAAGATTTAAACCTTATCATCTTGATCATAGCTGCTTTATTGTCATTGGCACTTGGAATTAAAAAAGAGGTGTGTTTGGTGTTTTTGTTATAGATCATTTTCAATGTGAGGAGTGTCAATTAATGGCATTTGTTTTTTGAACCATCCTTATATAGGTTCTAGGCTGTTGTGATTTATATTTCATATCATGTGGAGTATGACCGTGTCTCTAAACAAAGAAAAGTCTCTAGCAAGTACACCTTCATTGACAATGCATACAGGTGAGTTTGTGACTTTGTCTTGAGTACTTTAATTCTATAAATGGATGATCATAGTGGTCCATATACCATCTGATTTTTTGGGAAATTTTTATTTGAGAGTCCATTTCAGCAATGCTGATAAGTTAGAAGTATTGGGCTACAAGTATTGAAGTCTAACGAATTAGGTATTTCATTTTGACCCAAGTCATTTTCTGAATGTAAAGTCTAGGATTTTATTATTCAAGACATTCAAAAATTCAACTAACTCAATCAATTAGAAGAGGACATTCTACTGTTGGATGTCTTAGCCTATATTAGCTGTTTAGTGTCCATACTAATGCAACAAAAACAAAAGTATTTGTTGTGGAAGCATACTGTTTACTTTAGTTCTTTTTATTGTGACAACTTACACTCAATATTTTAGCCTTTAGATTTATTCCATGGATATAATTAATTCTGGAAAAATAAGTTCTTGTGTCCTGCCTTAGAATGTCAGTAATCATGCTATAATGAATCTAAAAGTTTTGGCCAAGGCAAGCAGCCAAGGCCAAGGCAGCCCCCGTGGGCATGGTGCCAAGGCCAGGGCATGCAGCCAAGGCCAAGGCAGCCCCTTATGTGCATGCAGCCAAGGCCAAGGCACTCTGCCAAAAGGAAAACCATTGTGTCAAATGCTGATGGTCGAGCATAGATTATGACTTAGGGGCTCACTCACACCACAATCATATATGATGTTGAGTTTTTTATCAGAATGTGAAATAGGGACGTGCTGATGTGGATGCAAATTAAAAGTCTATTTGGCATATATATATATATATATATAAAAGTTTCAGTGGGCTCTAATTAATAGTTATAGTGAATTTATAACTTATGTAATATAACTTATGCTTTAATTTGCATAAGTTATGATGTGGATGCAAATTAAAGCCCACTGAATGCACAGTGGCTATTTATATTTATATGCATTCTAAGTTAGAGCTACAAATAAATAAATAAATAAAGCGAGTAACTCATATCTAATTACGTTGAAGAAAAAAAATTACATTGGGCTAATTTCATTTTGGAAACATCAAGCTAGGTTATAGTTAGTAGTATTTTAGGTTGTCTGGTACATGCAAGCAGTAGGATCAGATCATGATCAATTAGCCATGTGCTTATTGTAATTCTAGCATGTGTGTAATCAAGAAATGGCATGTGAGTTGTGTGCTTGTTACAGTCATGGTTGGTAGCATGTGATTTGAAGATTAAGTTTTTTAATTCCTTTGGAACCAGCATAACTATTTAGCTTAAGTGACACATCAAGTGTTAGCAAAGTAACAATCTTGTGATAATGCTGATCATAAGTAATATCTTGATTTTCATTCATTTCAGCCGGAAACTTGTGGAACCTATGGTATTTCCAGCATCTACACATTTAACAACAAGAATTAAAGCTCACTACAACTAGGTTTGATTATCAAAACATTATTTTCTCCATTTCATGTTCTTTTTGTCTATAATTACTTTGCTGTACCATGTTGTTCATCATTGCTTTGATGAATTAATGGCTGCATGTCCAAATAATACTCATTTTGTTGGTGAAATGCTGGATTTTAGGCTTATCAAAAAAAGAAATGCTGGATTTTAGAAGGTTGAATCAATGACAATGAATTAAGAGATCATATCCCAATTCCCCCTGGTCTAATCTAAAGTTGGGAGGTGGAATAAAAAGAGATGAGTGTTTCTTTATTCATTTATATTATAATTTGTTGGTAAGCAGGAGATTGGAAGCTTGACTTTTGACAAAGATGATCAATTAGCTAAGGAGTTTGTTACTGCTGCTACCGCAAATATAAGGATGTCTTCTTTTGGAATCTCTTTGCATAGCTTTTTTTAAGCCAAAGGTATTGCTGTAGAAAAATATTTTTTTGGTTTTCCTTTTGAAGTACAATTAGCCTTTGATTTTGTAAATTCTTGTTCTCATGTTGTGATAGTGAAAGCAGTGGTTTTACAGTTTTGGTTTGTTTTAATTCATGTTTATTGACTTGTAGTTATTTGCATATGGAAAGTTATTTACAAATGTTAATGAGCATTTAGCAATTGAGTTCATTGTCATCTATGGTTGCTTCAAGAAGAAAATATGCTTTAACTTTTGACAACCCCCAACTAGTAAAAAGATAAAGGATGTTTTTGTGTGTGTATATTCTATTGTGGTTAAATTCATGGTTGTCCATTTGAATTATTTTGCTATGGTTGGCTTGTTATTAAAAGCTAAAGGGCAAAGAAGATGTTGGGGTTGACTTGTTCTAATCTGATTAGGATGTTTATAGGATGGCATATTGTTTTAGAGAATCCGACAAAGAAGATGTTGTTGATGGCAGTAGAACCTTGAGAAGGTGTGAAGTTGGTTATGATCTTGATGAAGGCATGTAGCAAATTATGCAGCAAACCTTGAGAAGGTATGTTTTCTTTCTTTGTGTTTAGTATTTCTTGTCATTTTGTTCTCAATGTAGGCTTTTTATCCTTTGAGATTGGTGTTGTTTGAGCTTCCTTCTCCAGTTACTAGTGGGACTATGGTTACTGTTGAAGATCTAAAACAAGAACTCTCCAAATACCTTTTAGTGTACAAGGATTGGCTATTGTAAATTCTTTTTAGTGTACTATTCAAAAAAGGTTTTGTATAGCATGTAGTGATTCCTGTTTCAAATTTAAAAATGTAAAGGGCTAGACAGAGTAGTTGATTTATGTTGATTTGTATAGTTTTTTTCATTGTGTTAAAATAGTTGATTGGTTGTTGTAATTTAATTTGGAATTGCAAAATTGAGTTTACATTTATATTTTGAATTAGGTTATTAAATTTTGATCAATGTGAAAGAGTGCATCCAAATTTATTTATTTGTTTATTTTAAAGAAAGTACTTATTTCAAAGTTTACAAACTATTGAAATTTATCTCAAGATACCCTTTATCGATGGTTGAGTGCATGTAGAAAAAAGTAATAAGCATCTTTATGTGTATATGTTTCAACGGATTTTAATAATACTTCGATGTTTATTAACCGTTGATAAAAGTGTAACATTTTTTTTTTATGGTAGCATAGGCTGTAGAAAAATGTTCTCAACATAGTTTTTAATGGCAGTTCTCAATGGTTATTTCAACCGTTGAAAATAGTATTTTCAATGGTTTTTAGTACTTTTTTCAACGGTTTTAATTGTTGAAAATAACCAAATTTTTTGTAGTGCATGCAGTAGTAAATTTGAAAGGACAAAGTTTATATACAACCTAATTTGGGCTACAAACTAGGTTAGGTGGCACAATTTGACAAGTGTCTTTGACCAATTAAGTGAATTATCAAACCCAAACAAAGCCTTCTATGGTTTATTTTAGTTTAATAGCTCGCTTAATTAGTACATGTCAACTTCACCAATTAATTGACCGCCACATGTCACTAATGACTGTGCCTTATTAATAAATTCTTAAAATATACCGGCTCCAAAATGAAATGGTTTTCTTATTGTTTCATATTACGTTAGACCCATCAAAATTGTGCCATTTGTTCACATATACATTCCACTTCATGCACAAATATTATTCCTAAACCATATATATCCACATTCTATGACAAAAACACTGTTACATGGGTGTTTGTTGCATAATGGTCACACTTTTTATCTCTTCACCATAATTTATCGCATTACTGTTACTCTTACTCCAATTCTTAATTTCCTTTTTATAACTCTTCTTCTCCTCATTTTCTATTCTATAAATTTCCTCATTTTCTTTTCTATAAATTTCCTATTACTTTCTATGTACCTCTCCCATTCATTCCTTGTTCTTCTTACAACAAAAAGTGATTACTCTCTCTCTCTCTCTCTCTCTGATTCTTCTCTTTTTGTTGATGGATTTGTTATTGTAATTTTCCTCCTTTGTAGTGAATTGTTTATTATTTCTTGCAGATTTATTTCAAGCCCTCTCTTACTAATTTGGTTTGAATTTAGTTTGGGTGAATGTTTTGTTAATTTTGAAGTGAGAATTTGAGTTTATATCCTAATACACTTGATTATTACATGGCTTTAGTCTCATTTAAATTTGGTGTGTTATAAATTTTAGACACTTTTTATCTGTATTGTATATTAGAGAGATAAAATTTCAATTTTTATGTGAATTTGTTTTCTTTTTGGTTTTGATTTTTTTATTTGGTTAGGTTTTGGCTTTTTGGGTACTAAAAGTATTTATTTCATTTTTAAAAATTAAATTTATAGATATGTAATTTTTATTGGATATAGGAAGAGAAAATTTGAATTTTTAAAAAAGATTGATTGGGGAAATAATTGTTAGTTTCTAATATTTGGGATTTTTTTTTCTCTATATTGCATTTTAATAAGTTCTTAATAAAGTTTCTTTTCATTTTTTGATAACAGATAAATTTTTTTAATTATAATGTGTATTAACTTTATGCTAAAATTTTTGTTAGCAACTATTTAAAATAATTATGGTAAATTGCAAATTGCACCCCTAAAGTTTGGGGATGTTTGGATTTTACATCCTGAAGTTTCAAACTTTGGATTTTACCCTCTGAAGTTTGGGGTGTTTGGATTTTACACTCTGATGTTTCCAATGTTGTTAAAAGCGCGCTTAAGCGCAGAGCCCTTGGGACTTTTTCCCTCTAAAGCGAAGCGCCCTCACAAAAGCGCACTTTAAGCCCGCTTTTTTGAGCTTTTTATTAAGTGCAAAGTGCGCTTTTTTGAGCTTTTTGTAATTTTTTTTTAAAAAAATCCTGACAAACTAGCACTAAATCAGACTCTCACAAAGATAACATTACCTAACATTCTAGTACTTTTTAGTTTTGCGTTCTTGGTTCTATACTTCTATTTTGATTTAATCGTGTTTTGTAATCATGGCCATCAAATATCATGGTTGCATATATAAATGCTATATAAATTATATAAAATGTTTTATTGTAATTTATATGATTAATTGATCACTTGATTGTTGTATTTATCATTAATAATTTTTTTTAATTTATTACTTAAAAAAAAAAATGTGCGCTTCACATCAATTAGGTGCACACTTGCGCTTTGCGCCTAGGCTCCAGGAGGCCTTTGTGCTTAAGTGCACTCAGCGCTTTTAACAACACTGGACGTTTCAGAATTTGGATTTTACCCCCTAAAGTTAGGGAGTGTCTCGATTTTATACCCCTAAATTCTGAAACTTTAGGTTGTAAAATCCATACACTCCCAAACTTTAGGGAGTAAGATCCAATCACCCCAAAAATATAGGGAGTAAAATCCAAATTCTGAAACGTCAATGTGTAAAATCCAAACACTCCCAAACGTTAGGGGGTAAAATTCAAATTCTAAAATTTTAGGGTGTAAAATCCAATCACCTCCAAACTTTAGGGGTATAATTCGCAATTTACCCAAATAGTTATTATGTCATCACATTTTAACCTCGAAGTAAACCTTGGTCTAACCTTAAAACCATGAATCCCTCCTCTTTCTAGTTCTTTTAATGGTTCTGTTTTTAAAACAATATTTAGATCAAGTGACTAATTTGTTTTATTTTTTCTTCCAATAAGCTACAATAATGATCAGAATATGTTTGGTTGCTGTTATCTTAGGCATTGTTTGTTTGCATTGTTTTTATTTTTTTAGTGCTAATATGTTCATATGCATTGTTATTAATAAAAACAAAGTGAACCCCTAGCCACACAATGCTATTTATAGAAGTAAAGATTGTAATTGAGGGAAACTTAATATTTGGTTGGGTTTGAGAACAACTTAACACAAAAACATAATCAAATTCCATAATGTTAGGCATCATGGAAGGACAAATCAAAGTCATTGGCATGAATGTTCATAGCTGAAGGAATAACTTTCCAATTTATTTTTTGGCTGAAGAAGTACTTGATTTTATTTTATTAAAAAGAACAAGATTACAATCAAAAGAACTGGGCCTAGGGCCATATCAATCCATAGCCTTAACAACATGAGGAAACAGGGAAGAGATGGGAACTAGCACTGTCCAATTCAAAAGTGCAACCCACTGGGCCAACAAATAGGCAA
This sequence comes from Notholithocarpus densiflorus, assembly GCA_030021035.2. Classification (NCBI taxonomy): domain Eukaryota; kingdom Viridiplantae; phylum Streptophyta; class Magnoliopsida; order Fagales; family Fagaceae; genus Notholithocarpus; species Notholithocarpus densiflorus. The sequence continues at coordinate 670,217 of JARYZH020000115.1, read as the reverse complement.
AGGAATTACCCTCTTTATGCGCAAAAGGCAAAGAAATAGGACTTAGCTAGGATTCATGGTACAAAATATTTTAAATGCCACAATTCCCACCAGGTCCACCAAACCCGAGGGTATATCCCCCAAGCACACCTATATATCCAAGGAAATGTATGAGATAGTAGTTTGGGGGCCTAACAACAATCCCTCCCTAACCAATAGTTTCGGTTTAGCGATATTATTAAATATCGCTGCTGAAAAATATCCAATAAGAATACCATCTCTTGTTAACCACCAATTGCCATCTTCTCCTGTCACATAAAGGAGCAAGAGTATATAATCAAAGTCACAAAACTCTAAGCACCTTTTTCAAACTTTGTTTCAAAATTTAATGTACATATAGAAGGTTAATATTACAAAATAGAATAATATGCAATTTAATTAACGATATATTTACCTTTGAAATAGAGAGTGCAATCTCAAATTGACAACCGTAGAAAATGGATACATTACTTAATGGCGACCCGGTATAAAATCTTTTGTCAACTTGCACAAAACCTGGGCAAGCAGTGTTGAAGCAGCCTGTCTTTCTAGCACCATCAATCTGTAATTTCAAAGGCATTGTTACGTATAGTATTCAAAAGAACTTAGGAGGCATTTGGTTCGGTGTGATGTGCCCTTGATGTGATGTGCCCTCGATGTGATGCACATTATGATAATGTGACATTAAGGTTTTTGGTTTATTTTAATTTTTCTAACATTACCATAATTTAAAATATATATCACATCACTTTAGTATTTTGTACCTCTTAGATATAAAAGAAGGTTTTGATATTCATTGCCTGGTGGCTGTTCCTCCTTTAGTTTGTGCTGCAACCAGTAAAGTTGAAGCTTTGATTTTCCTAAGCTAGTGTTCCCTTAAACATTGCAGACTACAAAAACTCAGTACTTGAAATAAATAAATAAAAATGAACTGAAAGAAATAGAGTGAGATTCAGAAATCAGTAGAAGGAAAGTAACACAAAAGTGTGCTTTAAATTGAAGGAGAATTGAAGAGTTAAGAGAGAGAAAGAGGTAGCAGCCAAAAGTGAGGGAGAGAGGTGAACCGGTTTTGCCAAGCGTTTCATTTTTTAAGAGGAATGCAAAGGACTGTAATAAGAGAGTGGTTGGGTTATAATTCATTAATTGGGCTTGGGCTTTTTAAATGCCAGCCCATTATTTAATCTTTTTTTTTTAGAATGAAGACTTGGAATTTTATTGACTGAATTAGCCACTATCGGCCAAGAGTACAGTATGAAAGTGTGGAGGAACATCCTCCATCCACGCTAAGTAACCGCTAAAATGTCTTGCATGTTTAGCTAGGTTATGTACAACAGAATTACCAACCCTACGTACATGAGAAAACAAGATCCTAGTGGTGTCTGACAAATTTTTTGTTGCTGTAAGGATATGGCCATACGGTGAGAAGCTTTCTCCCTCACTATCAAGGGTCTTGATCACTGATTTCGAATTAACTTCAAGGATAAAAGAGGAGCAGCCAATCTCCAAAGCAAAGGATATTGCTTGTGCAGCAGCCTGTGCCTCCACCATATCAGATGAGAAAGAAAGATTGATTTGTTCAGATAGTGAAGCAATGACCTGGCCACGGTTATCATGTATTACAGCACTGATGCCTGCTCTGCCAATGTCTTTGAAGGTTGCACCATCAAAATTGACCTTTAGGTAGTTTGGTGGAGGTGGTGACCATCTGATTTGTGGAGGTACGTTGGTGATCGATTGAGTAGGGGCAACATGGTTAGCTTGAGTGAATACATGGGAGTGCTTGTACAGTATTCAGGACCACCTATGAGATAGGATAGTTTTCGTTCTTTGCTTTTATCTGGTTTCTTCAATGCAAGATTGTCCACACCACCATTGTTAGCTTCTCCACATCTTTCCCATCACTTTGAGCCTGAAGTATAAGGTCTGATATGGTGATGAAGTTCCTTAGAGGGCTGAAGTTGATCTCGGGTACGGATCTCCAAACTTGTGAGATGGCTGAGCACTTCCAAAGGGCATGAAGCACGTTCTCAACTTCTCCATTGCAGTGGCCACAGCTGGCTGACTGAAGAATTCTTCCCTTCACCAAATTTTTTTTCACTGGTAGCACGTCTTTGCAAGATCTCCATAGAAAATTTCGCACCTTATTAGGAACCGATAAATTCCAAATGATCTTCCATAATTCTCCACTTGCATTCGGCCTTTCTAGTTTTGGATAATTGGAGTTCTCACGCATGAGAAATCTATAGCCAGACTGCACTGTATACTGACCAGAGGGAGTATGAGGCTAAATTAATTTATCATTCGTTGCTGCACTACAAAGAGGGATGCTTCTAATCAACTCAGCTTTTGAAGGAATAAACAAGCCTTGTATCAGATTTGAATCCCATTGTCTTGATTCTGGCTCAATTAAATCAGCCACTCGTGCCTCCTCAAAGCCTTCCACAATTGGAGATAAAACTCTTGGATGATTATGAGACGGTAACCATGCATCCAGCCAAACCCCAACTGATTTTCCATTGCCTACCCTCCATTTTGCACCTTTCAAAAGAACATCACGACCTTTCAAAATGCTGTGCCACGCATAAGATCCAGCACTGGATTTAGGGGCTTCCATGATAGAGCAATTGGGGAAAAATTTGGAGTTAAAGACTCTGTAAAATAATGATTCCTTATGATGTAGCAACCTCCATGCTTGTTTTGCTAACAAGGCGTCATTGAATAGAGCTAGGTCATTGAATCCCATCCCTCCTTCAGATTTCACTTGACATAGCGTTTCCCATTTGACCCAATGAACTTTCCTTCGATCACCCTTTTGTCCCCACCAGAACCTCTTGATTAAGCTTTCTATCTCCATATATAAGCCCACTAGGAGCTTGAAGCAGCTCATTGTGTATGTTGGGATCACTTGAATAACTGCCTTGATCAAAATTTCCCTACCTTCTTAGGACAATAATTTTTCCTTCCACCCCTGGATTTTTTTCCAAATCCTCTCCTTAATGTAGTTGAAACTTGCCTTTTTATTTCTTCCCACCAATGATGGTAACCCCAAATACTTCTTATATTGTCTTATTTCTAGAACTCCCAACGCTTCCTTTACATGGTCTTTGGTCTTTTCAGATGTGGATTTGTTGAAGAAAATAATAGTTTTGCTTCTGCTTATCTGCTGCCCCGAACAGTTTCCATATGTCTTCAAAATGTCTAGGATTTTATGATATTCTTGCATATAGCCTTGCAAAACAAAAGATTGTCATCTGCAAAAAGGAGGTGAGTTAGACAAGGGCTATTTTTGGATAGAGAATAACCTCGAATTTCACCCTGATCTGCTACTTTGCTGATGGGACCATGCAATCCTTCTATACAGAGTAGGAAAAGGAAAAGGGGAGAGAGGGTCTCCCTGTCTGATGCCTCTTGATGGATGGATCTTGCCTTTTGGTTCACCATTGATCAGTATGGAATATGATACTAAAGTGACACATAGCATGATGAGCTTGATCCATTGATTAGCAAACCCTATTTTTTTCATTACTGCTTCAAGATATGGTCATTCCACCCCATCGTATGCCTTACTCATGTCAAGCTTGATTGCCATAAAGTCATCCTTCCCAATATGTTTCTTCATGCTATGGAGAGATCAAAAACTACCAAAATAGTGTCAAATATAAGCCTACTTTTAGTAAAAGTGCTTTGATTTTCAATGATAATCTTTGGTAGGATTCTTTTTAATCTGTTTCCCAAGACTTTCGAGAAAATCTTATACATGACATTACAAAGACTAATGGGTCGAAATTCTGAGGCAAATTCTAGGTTCTTTTTCTTTGGGATAAGGGTTATAAAAGTATGGTTCTTTTACCTATAACTTTATTTTATTTTATTTAAAATTTTAGAAGAAATACCACAAACTTTTATTAACGAAAAATTAGGCAAAATAGCATGAAGAACATCATTGAGGTGTGGAGAAACATCCCCATTAACAATGAAAACCAATAAAATATCTTGCATGTTTAGCTAGATTATGAGCTACAAAATTGCCTAATCTACAAGTACGAGAGACATAAATATTGCTGGAGGTATCTATAGTTGCTTTTGTTGAGGAAAGTAAGTGACCAAAGGAGGCAAGAGCCTATAACTTTTCTGATTTTAAGAGCATTGACATTTATAGCATCAAAAACATAAAAGTGTGCAGTGTCTGGAACTCTAATTGTAAAAAAATTTACTATTGTGCTCCAGTACCATCTTAAAGAAAGATCAAGATTTAATAATTCAAATCCTTGCCAAAAGCGTTGTAGATTAACTGGTATCTCCACATGCACAAAGTGCTTGGAATCTATGGAGAAAATAGTTTGAGCTACAAAGTTAACAGCATATTGTAATTGTCTCAAAAAAAAAAAAAAAAAAATCAAATCCCTTAATATTAAACAATTTAAACACATTATCTAGACAGCACGACACTTCAGAATGGACTGTGTGCCCTTGTTGGACATGTATCAGACCCGGACACGCCTTGAAAACTTCTACTTGCATGCCCCCATCGTATTTAACCAAAAATTAATTTTTTTGGGAATTATTTTACTAACCTTTAACGTTAACACTTTGTTTAATATTTTTTAATGTTAAATTTTTTAAGATTTAGTTCTTAATAAGTGATGGTCTTATTTAAAGTTCTAAATACTGTTTCAGGCCCTATTTTAGTTTGTCCATTAAAACTAAATATTTTGATATCGGCCTATATTAGTGTACCGTTTCATAATTACCACGTACACACGTATATATTATTAATATTATATAAAATAACAGATTTAAATCTTTAATACATATTTTTTTAAAATCTCAAATAAAGTCTTTAAAGTGAGCATATTATTGTTAAAACAATTGCTTATGTTTTTACTTGTAAATAAAATTAAAATGTTTGGTAATTCTACCCAAAGAAGGTTCACTATCCAAGATCCTTCCAAGAAGCAACTCAGTAACTCACCATTTCAATTTATTTTCTTCTGTCATCTCATCCTCACCTAACCTTCATTATTTCTTTCTTTCTCATCTCACTGTCTCTGTGCTCTCACTCTCACCGGTCATCTCCTCTTAGTCTATGTTTGGCCTATTGAAATTGATTTTCAAAAAATATTTTTTGCATTTATGGGTGTTTGAGGGGATTGAAATAGTGGTCAACCAAAATTTTTTCCAGTTTGCAGTAAAATGAAGGCACTTCTAGTGGAAAATGGTTTACGCTTCTATTTGTTATAAAACATTTTTCGTCTCACCCAAAACTCATCAATTGAACCTGCACCCGCACTCCCCACTATCAGCCACCCAACCACCACCCCCTACTAATGTCTCGAGTCTCCAATCGGCAACCAATGCCACCGATTGCCAGTCATGATTTTTTTTTTTTAATCTAAAATTCTTATTTCTTTTTATTTTTTTATTATATATATGCTTAGAGGATGAGAAAATGTAAGAAAGTACTAGAAGAAAACAAATTTGATCTGACGCCACAAAAGATCTACAAGAGCATATGTTAATCTAATTGAAGTCAAGAAGAGAACAATAGAAAGAAATTAACCTTTCTTTAAACTCAATTATTTCATGTTTTAGAATTGTAAAATATTTAATAAGTTGGAATAACTCAATAGCAATCATTAATTAGAAGAGTTACTCCAAAATGATAGCATGGCATCCCAAACTAATCCATGCTATCCTTGGAGTGCTTTGAACATCAAATAGAGAAATAAATACAATACAACATACAGGTTAAATAACAAATAAATTTATTAGAGGAAAATTAATTAAAATTGGTAGAAGAAAATATATATAAATTTACAAGAGGAAATTAATAGAACCAAGATGACCTCCTAAAAGGTCTGTCACAGACTCACATATATTCTTCTCCTACTAGAGTACATAAAATCCCGACCACATTCTATTCATGTTGACAAGATACAAAATGTAGGAGATTTCATCGGTTAGAGTTTTATGATTGAGAAACAATAACGGTAATAGATTCTTACACACTCTTTATTGTACATTATTCATGCACATCATCCATTTATGTTTTAAATATGGAAATCACACGTGAAATTATGGACAGTGTATGCACTGAGTGTTCAATGAGTGAGAGAACAATCACCAATCAATTGACTTTTAAGTAATGGTCCAACAAATAGGAGCCAAGTACATTAGACAAAGAGATTTAGCTAAACACTCCGAGTACCTTCTAGCATTGGATAAATAAATAAACACAAAAACATCAAATTCGAAATTCTAAACATTGAAAAGATGAGTACAACCTAAGTACAAGCGAGCAACCAACAAAAGGAAACAAGAAACTAGTTTGTTGACTTTTGACTCTGTTCTAGAGGTTCACCTTTAGCAAGAACACCACCAACTGCCTTTTCTTTTCTTTTTTGAGAAACTAAAAATGGGGGTGTTTATGGTTATATTAGACCCTCGGGCAGGGCGCCAGGAGGCAGTCAAGGGGTAGGGGCCTTTCGTACCCGAACCCGATCTTACCAACCTGTGTGGGGGGCCAACCCCACTAAGGATGCCCACCAACGGAGTCTTGCTGGTAGCGGGAATCGAACCTGAGCGTGTTAGGCAGAGCGAACGAACCATACCCAGCTGAGCCAAGCCCCCGTTGGCACCAACTGCCTTTTCAACTGCCTTTTAGTGATTAAATTAATAAAATAATTTCCAAATTCAGAAAAAAAAAACAATACAATCACAATGAAAAAAAAAAAATAGATGAATAAAAATTTTGATCAAACTATATCAAGTATCAAAAACCATCAAATTTTAAATTTAAATTAAAAATCATCTACCCTCAATTGTAGCATAAATTTGTATTTCAAATCACAATATATAAATTCCATATTAATGTAGCTTTGTCAAATTCTATATTTCGCCACACGTGATTTTGACCAAACAATCAAGTACTCTTAGCTAATTCGAAGAACAGAACCAAATAAGATATTTTAACACCATCAACACACACTGTTTCATCGATAATTGTCACTACAATTGTAACTAAGTAAATAATTAATAAATTAACTACCTCTATGCTTTGCTGAGTTGTACCCACCAAATGCCTGAATGTAAGCATCAACGCCCAATTGTTCGTTTTTCAAATCTGTGCTCGAAAACAATTTGCCTAAGATGTAGCAGAGGATGGACTGCTAGGTAATGTGTATCATCTCAAAAGTGCATTTGTATAAACTGTTGGAAATCTGTAATTTGAGTTTTAAACAAGTGTTTGTAAAAACGTTATGAGAAGTTTTGGTTGCAAAACAGAGTTTTGGTTTTAAAAATTGTTCTTTGAATCTCTCAAAATGCCAAACCAAATGGACCACAAATACTGGTATAAAATCATATTGTAATATCATAATAATGGTAGGAAATTTAGTCCAATTTTCAATAATTTGTTGATCCCCATCCCTATTATACACCAAAATATGAAGAAATTCCACCATAGAACTCACAACCCAAGTCCTCATCCCCCCAGAATTTACATATGCACATGCTCATCTGGCCCAAAAAGATGTTGAAACAAAAGCTATCATTTTAAATGCAAGGAAAAAAAATTAAATATTAAACACTGATCCAACCTGGGATTTTAGTGACATGGTAACCACTTATCCACCCAACTATGGACTATGCCTTTATGGTGTCCTTAGATAGCATTGGCTAAAATCATAAATTCCTTTTTCTTGTTGCCAATTTTACAAATCTTGATGCATTAATGATATGTAAAAAATAATAGTTAACCCAACAACAACATATGAAAACAAACTTGTTCAAAAATGACCTTTTTTTTAAGGGGAATAAATGGCATTATAACCAAATATAAAGAGTACAAGCGAGAAGAGTTATGCTAAAACAAGTCATTACAGCTATTCATTACACAGATCAGAGTGAAATTTCAAAGTGATATTTTATTGCAATAATGACATCATTGTAATCATTTGATATAAATCATTTTACAATCTATTGCAATGACAAACATGAAACTAATATATCATTGCAATAACTTGATATTAATTATTTTACAATTTATTGCAATGAAAAATATGAAACAATTATTTATTACAATGAATATATCGTTGCAATCAATTATTTATTGCAACATATATATCATTGCATTAAAGTTGTCATAAAAATATCTAGTGATTATTGCAATGAAATTTTTTGTTGCACAAACTTATTACCTCAAAATTTATTGCAACAACTCACATCAACTATTGCAATGACTTTGATGTTATTGCAATGATTTTTTGTTGTTATAATAAACATTTTTTCTTGTAGTGTTATTCCAGATACAAAACAAAATTAAAGACAAAACATTCCAGAAATGAAACCATACTGAAAAAGCTTACATTCAAATTTCATTGGTATTTTGGTCATTTTAAATGTTCTCGGGGGTATTGTGGTCGTTTTGTTGTGCGTTTTAGTCATTTTGACAATTCTAAAGGGGTCATTTTAGAGGTTTTGGTGTATTTAAAGGTTTTTTGATATTTTGGTAATTATCACTGGTAAAATAATTTTTTTTTTACAAAAAAGTTCCTATGAAATCACAAGAATGACCAATACACCCCCAAAATCACCAAAACTACCAAAATACCCCCAAAATCACAAAATGTCCAAAAAAAACCCCTCAAAATCTCTTAATTGACCAAAACAACCTCAAAATCTCTAAAACAACTAAAATAATCTCAAAACCTCTAAATTGATCAAAATACCCCTGAAACGGCTAGAATAAGCAGTCAAATCTCGATACTTCGTGAATGACCAAAATGCCCCAGACGTCTAAAATGATTAAAAAATACACCTCAACATTGTTCAAATGAGTAAAATGCCCTAAGATACTCTAGAATGAGCAAAACAACTCGAAACCGTACAAAATACCCCTAAAATCTAGAAAATCGAGTGTATTTTGGCTTAGTTTAGGGGTATTTTGGTCATTTTCAGAGGTTTCGAGGGTATTTTGCTTATTTTCGAGATTTCAATAGTGTTGTCATGGTTTTGGGGGGAGGGGGGTTTAGTCATTTCTTAGGGTTTTGGGATATTTTGGACATTTGCGGTGCGTTTTAGTCATTTTGGCAGTTCTAAGGAGGTCATTTTATATGTTTTGGTGTATTTATAGGCTTTTTGATATTTTGGTAATTCTCATGGGTGAAATAATTTTTTTTGACAAAAAAATACACTTGAAATCACTAGAATGGCCAATATACACCCATAATTACCAAAAAACCACAAAATGTCCAAAAAAGAACCATACCGAATCCTCTTAATTGAACAAAATAGCCTCAAAATCTCTAAAACGACTAAAGTAACCCCAAGACCTATAAAATGACCAAAATACCCCCGAAACGGCTAAAATGAGTAGTCAAATCTCGAGACCTCGTAAATGACCAAAATTTCCAAACATTTAAAATGATTAGAAAATACCCCTCAACATTGCTAATATGAGAAACATGCCCTAAAATCGTCTAAATGAGCAAAAAAATTTGAAACAAACTAAAATACCCCAAAATCTAAAAAATCGAGTGTATTTTCGCTTAGTTTAGGGTTATTTTGGTCATTTCTAGAGGTTTCGGGGGTATTCTACATCCAAGGTGCATTTTAGTCATTTTGGCAGTTCTAAGGGTGTCATTTTAGAGGTTTTGGTGTATTTATAGGTTTCCTGATATTTTGGTAATTCTCACGGATAAAATAATTTTTTTTGACAAAAAAATACCCTTGAGATCACTAGAATGGCTAATATACTCCCAAAATTACCAAAACTACCAAAACACCCCCAAAACCTCAAAATGTCAAAAAAAAAACCCCTCCGAAACATCTTAATTGACTAAAATAGCCTCAAAATCTCTAAAACGTCTAAGATAACCCCAAACCCTCTAAAATGACCAAAATTCTCGCGAAACAGCTAGAATGGGCAGTCAAATCTCGATAACTCGTAAATGAGAAAAATGCCCCAAAATCCTCTAGAATGAGGAAAACAACTTGAAATCATTGAAAATGCCCCCAAAATCTAAAAACTCAAGGGCATTTTGGCTTAGTTTAGGGGTATTCTGGTCATTTCCAGAGGTTTCGAGCGTATTTTGCTTATTTTTGATGTTTCATTGGTATTTTGGTCATTTTAAATGTTCTCGGGGGTATTATGGTCGTTTTGGGGACGTTTTGGTCGTTTTCTAGGGTTTTGAGATATTTTGGCCATTTGTGGTGCGTTTTAGTCATTTTGGCAATTCTAAAGGGGTCATTTTAGAGGTTTTGGTGTATTTCAAGGTTTTTGATATTTTGGTAATTATCATGGTAAAATTTTTTTTTTTTTTGACAAAAAAATTCCCATGAAATCACTAGAATAACCAATAGACTCCTAAAATCATCAAAACTATCAAAATACCCCCAAAACCACAAAATGTCAAAAAAAAACCCCTCGAAATCTCTTAATTGACCAAAACAACCTCAAAATCTCTAAAAACGACTGAAATAATCTCAAAACCTCTAAATTGATCAAAATACCCCTGAATCGGCTAGAATAAGCAGTCAAATCTCGATACTTCGTAAAGGACTAAAATGCCCCAAACGTCTAAAATGATTAAAAAATACATCTCGACATTGCTAAAATGAGTAAAATGCCCTAAAATACTCTAGAATGAGCAAAACAACTCGAAACCGTACAAAATACCCCCAAAATCTAGAGAATCGAGTGTATTTTGGCTTAGTTTAGGGGTATTTTGGTCATTTTCAGAGGTTTCGATGGTATTTTGCTTATTTTTGAGGTTTCAATGGTATTGTCATCGTTTTGGGGTGGTTTTGGTCATTTTTTAGGGTTTTGGGATATTTTGGACATTTACAATTTTAGTCATTTTGGCAGTTCAAAAGGGGTCATTTTATATGTTTTGGTGTATTTATAGGCTTTTTGATATTTTGGTAATTTTCATGGGTGAAATAATTTTTTTTGACAAAAACATACGCTTGAAATCACTAGAATGACCAATATACACCCAAAATTACCAAAATACCCCAAAAACCACAAAATGTCCCAAAAAGAACCACACCGAATCCTCTTAATTGACCAAAATAGCCTCAAAATCTCTAAAACGACTAAAATTACCCCAAAACCTATAAAATTACCAAAATACCACCGAAACGGCAAAAATGAGCAGTCAAATCTCAAGATCTCGTAAATGACCAAAGTGCCCAAACATCTAAAATGATTAAAAATACCCCTCGACATTGCTAATATGAGTAAAATGCCCTAAAATCATCTAAATGAGCAATAAAATTTGAAACAGACTAAAATACCCCAAAATCTAAAAAATCGAGTGTATTTTCGCTTAGTTTAGGGGTATTTTAGTCATTTCTAGAGATTTCGAGGGTATTTTACTTATTTTTGAGGCTTCAATGGCATTTTGGTTAGTTTAAATGTTATCGGCGGTATTGTAGTCGCTTTGGGGGGGGTTTTGGGGATTTTTTAGGGTTTTCGAATATTTTGGACATTTGCGGTGCGTTTTAGTCATTTTGGCAGTTCTAAGGGGGTCATTTTAGATGTTTTGGTGTATTTATAGGCTTTTTGATATTTTGGTAATTCTCATGGGTAAAATAAATTTTTTTGACAAAAAAATACACTTGAAATCATTATAATGGCCAATATACACCCAAAATTACCAAACTACTCCAAAAACCACAAAATGTCCAAAAAAAAACCACACCGAATCCTCTTAATTGACCAAGAAGAAAAAACCTGAATGAGTTTATATATAGTACATTAAAAAAAAAATATATCAGTGCATGAATTGATTTATGTAGTATTATGAAAACACTCAGTACATGAATTGGTTTAAATATACTTCCACATTTTGGACTTTTTCTGGTGGGGACTAATTATTGGGGAGTACTAAGAAGTATTAGGCTTCCTTATTGATTGGAATCAGAAGAGATGTAAGAGGTATTAGGCCTTCATGTCTAAAATTCTGTAATGTTTTGCTATTTGCAAATTTAATGGCTTCTAGAGTAGTGGTTTAGCAAATAGTCATACCTGCATATTGCTTATTCCTATCACGTGGAAGTGTTGGTGTTGATAAGTAAAGATTTTTGGAATTGAAAGACATCTATTTACTATGTATGCAATTATGTTTCCGCTCTTCAATGGTTTAATTTCCTTTTGTGGATTTTTGTTGACATTCTTAAAGATAAAACAGTAGGAAAATTGTCAACATTGTAATTCCTATGAAGAACATTTATCTACTCCAAAATGACAGCTAGGAATTTTAGTTTTTCAAAAATAAATGGAACATTAAACATGTGAAAATTATAATAAACCCTTGATTCTTTCAGAGTGAGACTTCATTTATCATATTAAGTAATATCCTTTGCTGCAATGTTGTTAAATTCATAAGATAGTTTGGAATGGATGAATCCACTTAATTTTGGAATTTAAAGAAACCAATTTTTGTATAGACCAATCATGCAAAGATGAGATTAGAAGTTGCTCTGCCCATTAAATTTGTCTCTCAGCCAATTTGGCTTCCTAGGCTACAGTGGGCCAATCATTTCTATTTGTGTTGTTTGTGTCACACCCAAAGGCCACTGACCTTTCAATTGGTGAGAGAGAGGCCTGCAACTTGTGGCATTTGTTTGCCATTGATCTTATTATGCTTTATTTGCAACTGCTTGTTAAATGCAGTGGCAAGTAATGCTTTATCTGCAATTGCTTGTTTACTGTGAAAGTTGGTTTTTAATTACTTGAGTTAATCTTCCTTCTCTTTTTTCCCCTTAGCTGGGTAGTTATTGTACATGCTTAGAAATGTTTTGATGTTATCATATGTAAGCTTTCTTGGGAAGTGTAGAACAAGTTTAGCAAAGTTGTGTGTGTTTTTATTCTTTAAAACAAAAATTGAAACCGAAACTAGAACCAAAACAAAACTCTGATTCTCACCCAAATAGGAGCACGGCTTGGTCAATGGAGCTTTGCTTTTGATTTTGATTGGTTGCATCTTTTCAATTTTTAATTCCATCAAGGTGAAAGATTCTCTATGCAATTGATATGTATTTTGTTTAAGATCTTAAGTGAGAGAAATAAGAAATTTAACGTTTCTTTAGTCCCTTTTTTCTTCCTAATTGCCCCCTTTATTAACTGACTGTTCTGAGAGCATTCGCAATGATGTTGTTATATTGCTAAAAACCTAATTTTTTTGTCATATTATTTTCTAAGTTGTTTAACTTCGATTCATCAAATTGAGTTTTTTTGGCTGTAAAATTTGAGTTCCAGGGGAAACAGGAAATGGTATTGAACAAATGCTATCACTTTGTAATCCAAAATCAGGTATGTGCAACAAGATTCATTAACTCTTCTCTCTTTCCCTGCTCTTATTATCAGTTTTTTTAGTTAACTAATTTTTAGCATATTCTAGTCCCTGTTTGTATTAGCTATTGTTGATATGCATTATGAGTTTTGTTTTGTTTTTTTTTTTTTTTTGGATTCTAGTTTCTAATCACCTTGAAACTTCTAATGACTGTAATTGATTTGGATTCTTTTTGTTTGTCTTTCCAGTAATTCAAACTATAAAAAACTTTTTTTTTTGGCCCATACAGATGGTCGCCAATATGCTGCAACTCTAGTTGATCCTGGTTTTATTTTTCTGCCCATTTTTTAGGAAGCTAGTGTAAGAAACACTGAAAGATTGTATTGTATTTCTCAAGTAATAGAATATACATGAGTGCCTTTATATAGGAGGCAGAGTGTGCAGTACAAGTAAGTGTGTAGTACAAGTAAGTGTGCTATAGAAGTAAACAAGGTGGGCCTAAAGCCCACATACCCTAATACACGTTAACTGCCCCCCCTCAAACTCAAGGTGGATGTGAGACCAACTTGAGGTTGTCAACCAAAGTACGAAGGTGTCCCTTAGGATGTGACTTGGTGAAGATATCTGCAAGTTGATTATTAGAGGAGACTGAGATCAACTTGAGAGCACCATGGACAAGATGATAACAAATAAAATGACAATCGATCTCAATGTGTTTAGTTCGTTCATGGAAGACATCATTGTGAGCAATATGAATGGCACTCTGGTTGTCACAATAAAGAGGAGTAGCATAGGATGTGGACACACCTAAGTCTTTGAGAAGCCATCATAGCCAAAGGAGCTCAGATGTGATATCAGCAAGGGCACGATATTCTGCTTTAGTACTGGAGCGGGCCATATGAGTTTGTTTCTTGCTTCACCAAGAAATCAGAGAAGAACCAAAAAGAAAGCAATAACCAGTGGTGGACCTACAATCAGTGGGATCTCTTGCCCAATCAGCATCAGCAAATGCACGGAGAATAAAGGGAGACTGAGCAGAGTAGAAAAGACCATAGAAGACAGTGCCTTTTAAGTATCGAAGAATGCGCAGAACAGCAGTATAGTGAGTCGATCGTGGAGTAGACAAATACTGGCTCACCTGGTGAACAGCATAGGAAATTTCTGGACGAGTGACAGTGAGATAAACTAGGCTGCCAACCAAGCACCTGTAAAGAGAGGGATTAGACAATGGTTTCCCCCCTGAGGGAGTCAGATGCGCATTAAGCTCAACTGGAGTGTCAATAGTCTTACTATCAGTGAGTCCAGCTTGAGACAAAAGTTCAGAGGCATACTTGGCTTGAGTAATATAAAGTCCATCAGTAGAATGAGTGATTTCAAGACCCAAGAAGTAGTTGAGATGTCTAAGATCTTTCATCTTAAACTACTGACTGAGAAAATCCTTGAGTTCTTGAATGCCAATGAGGTCATCACCAATTATGATCAAATCATCCACATACAGAAGAAGTAAAATAGTGCCTTTGTTAGTGCGATGAAGAAATAAGGCAGAATCATAATGACTGGCCATGTAACCCAAGTGAGAGATGGTAGAGTTGAATTTGGCAAACCAAACTCATGGAGATTGTTTAAAGCCATAAAGTGCACGTCGAAGGTGACAAACCTTGTTTGATTCAACAGAGAGACTAGGAAGAGGTTGCATATAAACTTCTTCACTTAAATCCTCATTAAGGAATGCATTTTTGACATCCATCTGAAAAAGGTCCCATTTACTGGCAGCAGCAACAACTAAGAGGGCACAAACAAATGAGATACGAGCAACTGGAGCAAAGGTCTCTTCATAATCAATCCCATACTCAAGTGTAAAACCTTTTGCAACAAGACGAGCTTTGTAGTGCTCAATGGACCCATCAGAGCGAGTCTTAATCTTGTAGATCCACTTACAACTAACCACAGATTTCCCAGGGGGGAGTGTCATCAAATCCCAAGTATGGTTTTTAGATAATGCATCAAGTCCCTCTTTCATTGCAATCTGCCATAAGGGTCAGTGGAAGCCTTACAATAGGTGTGAGGCTCATGCAGTGTAGCAAGGGCAGTGTAACAATGATAGTCAAGTAAATGTGCAGGAATAAATCTTACCCGAGTTGAGTGATGAGGTGGAATGTTTTGTGTAAGATCTTCAGGTGGAGCAAGAGCAAGGGACCCAAGCTCAGGGTTGGGGTTGGGTAGCTCGTCTTCGACCTATTCATCTTCCACTTGTTCATTAAAGGGTGAACTAGGAAAGGGATCAAAGATATTTGGTGGCTGGACAGAATTAGGAGCAACTACAGGAGGATCATGAGCAACTACAAAAGGAATATGTGCCTCATCTGGAAAAAGATCTAAGACAGAGGAGGAAGATAGGGAGGCACGGAAGTGAGAGAGCTCGACAAAGGGGCGATGTTCCCAGAAGACAACATTGCGGGAGATATGAAGACGATGAGAAACAGGATCATAACACCGATACCCCTTTTGAGTTTCGCCATAGCCAAGAAAACAACAAAGCCTTGACTGAGGCTCAAGTTTGTTATACTTATGTGGCTAAAGAAGAACGAAACAGGCAGAACTGAAGGAGCGAAGGTGATGATAATCTGGGGATGACCCAAAAAGGCGCTCATATGGAGTTTGATTTTGGATGATGGGACTAGGAATGCGATTAATAGCATGAATAGCATGAAGTTTAGCTTTGCCCCAAAAAGGAGTAGGAATTTTGGCAGAGAGAAGGAGAGCACGAACAATGTCAAGAATATGACGAAGTTTTTGTTCAGCTCTACCATTTTGCTGAGAGGTACCTGGACAAGTTAGTTGATGAACAGTGTCATAGGAATGCAAAATAGCTTGGAAAGCATATTGAGTGTATTCAAGAGCATTATCAGATTGAAAAATTTTGATGCGTTTGGAAAACTGAGTTTCAACCATTTTTGCAAAATTACAATATACTTGCAATAATTCAGAACGATGTTTCATATGAAAAATCCAGCTATAGCGAGAGTAATTATTAACAAAGACAACAAAATATCGAGATCCACCAATACTAGAGACAGAGGAAGGCCCCCAAACATCAGAATGAATAAGGTCAAAGATATCAGTGGATATTGATTCACTAGTATTGAAAGGCAAAGCTAGTTGTTTTTCTAACTGACATGAAACACAATCAAAATTTTCTGTAGACACTGAACCTAACAAATCTCTAGAAGCCAATTGTTGAACTCGAGAGGAAGATGCATGACCAAGTCGAGCATGCCAAAGTGCAAGGGAAGGAATAGAAGAAACTGCAGCAGCTGCAGCAACAGAAACAGGAGCAACAAGTGGAAGACGAAAGTTGTCTACGGAAAACAGACGCCCAACTCTGGGATTGGTCCCAAGCTCCTGTCCCGTCCTCGGATCCTGTACAATACACCCAGAATAATTAAAGATAATGCGATAACCTAACTCAACTAATTGTCCCACAGAAAATAAATTGTAAGAAAGGCCAAGAACATTAAAGACCCCAGGAACCAAGAGGTTGGAGGTCGAACAAAACTTATATTATGACCAGACATTGTGGAACCATTTGCTGTACGAATATTAAAAGGGTGTGGTGCAGGTTTAAGTTTAGAAAATAAGGATAAGTGAGGTGTCATGTGATTGCAACAAGCAGAATCCATAAGCTCAGAAGAAGGAGACATACCAAATAAAGCTGAGAGAGAAGAGGAATAAGATGCATTACCAACCATATGAATGACATTAGCGATGCTGTTTTTAAGGTCATTTGTGGAAATGGTGAAAGTGTGTCCTGAAGACTTAGACTGTGCATAGACGGGAGACATTGGTTGGGCACTCTTAGTGTTAGCAACAGTAGCAACAGAAGCAACAGAAATTGAAACAGTTGATTTGTTGCAATGATAGCAAGTCTCAATATTGTGGCCAAAACATTTGCAAAAATAGCAAAAACGTTTACTGGATTGTCAGCGACGATTATTGTAACCAAAAGAAGACCTGTCCTTATTCTTAATTTAGAAGCAAAATATGCAAAAATGGACTGCAAAAATGAAATCTACGTGAAAAATTGGGCAAGGAGCACTTGGACTGCAAAAACGTCAACCCTTAGAAAAAGTCAACGGTCAAATTGCCTTAAAAGTCAACGGTCAATCGAGTGGAAGTCAATAGTCAAAGCTGAAAGAAGAAGTCAACTACCAGATGATGCAAGCGAAGATGACGTCACCGGATGACGCAAGCAAATGATGTTAGCAAATAAGGCTGACATGGCAGAATGACATTAGCAGGCTATTCTGGCGTGTGAAAGCGCGTGACTTACAGAGGTGGTGCGTGCGGGCGTGTGCGGACTCCGTTGGCTGCGGGACTTCCATGGGTGAGTAGATCAGCGTAAGACGATCTTAGTGGTACCTGCAAAAAATTAATTAGAGCAATGTTTGAGGCGGTGATGAGAAGAGCAGTGGTCTTTGCGGTGTGGGACTCCTCAACGGCGACGTTTGCAGGTTCGGAACCCAAGGACAACGGCTGGGAGACGTCGGAGGTTCAACGGCGAGAGGCTGCAGCTGCTACTATGACAGCGGAAGTGATGTTTAGAATGGAGTAACACCAATAAAGACAAGACTGCTAAGAAAAGATTAGAGCAGTGGCTTTGATACCATATTAGAAACACTGAAAGATTGTATTGTATTTCTCAAGTAATAGAATTTACATGAGTGCCTTTATATAGGAGGCAGAGTGTGCTATACAAGTAAACAAGGTGGGCCTAAAGCCCACATACCCTAATACATGTCAACAGCTAGAATGAAAGTACAATTAAAATTAATGGTGGTTTAGATCAGAAATAAAATTTCCTTTCTGAAAACTGGAGAAACAATTTAGTTTTTGATACCTCACTGCTTTAACTATTAATACTCCTTGTTTCCTAGTGAAAGATTTTGTCCTTAGATTTGTTCCTAGCTATGAGGTCTATGTGTTTATCTTTTCCTAGTTGTGATTTGTCACAGTGTATTATCTTTTAGGTTTTGCTATCAAATGCAAACATTTTTTGTTTTAATTAGTTTGTTTTTCTTTAAACCTGACTGGCAGCAATATTCCTTTGAAATCAATGCAAAGAGAGATGAACCAAGGAAGTTCAGGCAATCGGATGAGATATTCTTCATTAGCAAATATCCTGGATATTCTAATCAGATTCCAAATGCTGTCAATTATACATCACTCATCAGTAACTTTTTCAAGTGTGGCAGGAAGGAGGATTAAGGGGTTGAAACCCCTTACCTCTCTTAAAAACTTGCGTATTTTTGGCTGCAATAGACGTTTTGCCTACCTCTCTTTGTGAGCTAGATATTGATGATTGCCGTTTGTTGAAAGAACGGTATGGAAACGAGAAAGGGGAGGGCCGGGTCAAGATTGCCCACATCCCCAGAATATCCATACGTTGATTGAGCTATGAGTCAAAGAAAGCTTCTGCCCAGGTACTAATTCTCATTTTCATTAATTCCCATCAAGCTACAC
Source organism: Notholithocarpus densiflorus (assembly GCA_030021035.2). Taxonomy (NCBI): domain Eukaryota; kingdom Viridiplantae; phylum Streptophyta; class Magnoliopsida; order Fagales; family Fagaceae; genus Notholithocarpus; species Notholithocarpus densiflorus. The sequence goes on along the minus strand of JARYZH020000115.1, from coordinate 651,381 downwards.
TGAAAAGTTTTGTGCATGATTACCAAAAATTTCTTTTCAAAGAAACGTTTTTTTAATGGTCATTTGAAATTTCTTCTGGAGATTAATTCCTCTATTCATTAAGCATGATAATCCCTATCAAAATAACTTATATCAATACTTTAAATCTTTTTCACCCAAAATCATTCTATTTCATCTAACTATTTAATGCCAAGCTTTAAGTATCTTTTCTTTTTAAATTAATATATAGGTGAATATTTCATTAAAAGCCTGAAAGTATGTTTATAAACACTTAATTATAAGCTCTATAGACCATATATCATAAACCACAGGTTTAGTTTTAGTTTTAGTGTGTTATATAATTGTAAATTATAGAAAAACTCCCCAACATCCCGAACTATATACATATATAAAGGAAGCACTAGATCATGTTACAGTTGAAATATTTGAACTAGGTGATTTTCAACATTGTTATATATGCTCATTTCATTGCCTTTTCTTTTGCAGTGTTACTTTTACTTGTAAATAACAAGTGTCTTACACACCCGCTGTCAATTTCATGCCACTGTTAGCTGCTGATCCTTCTGCATTGTGTATGAATTCCTAAATGTTTATTCTCCAAAAAAAAAAAAAAAAAAAAAAAACCCTCCAAAATATCTGATTAGTTTTCAAGTCACTGTAAAAGCTCATCCTTAACTCTCATTCTTGCCGGAGATGCTCTTGCCTCATTATACATTCACTACATTTCTACTCTGGACTTCTGAAATACAAGTCAAGGACTTTTGTGAATGTTTAAGCTAAGGTAATTCTAAATTTCCAGCATATGTATTTGTTGATCAACACATTCATTTAAAAAGTTAAAAGCATTTTTTAACACTCAACGAACCGCAAACTACCAATCAATCTGTCTATTGAATTGAGAAAAAAATTATAAAAAAATGTTCCTTCAAATTATTTGATTAAAGTTTTAGAGGATAAAATAACAAATGGATGATGTATAGTAGTAAATAAAAATAATTAATTGGTTTTATAATAATTTGTTCAAGGTATGTCATTTATGGTTATTAATGCCTTATCCTATGCTGTATAGACCATATATCATGATATTGATGCCACAACTTTAGTATTAGATGTTTTAGTTTTTTTTTTTTTTTTTTTAAATTATAGAAAAACTTCATGGCAACCAGAAAAATGTTCAGATTTATCTATCTATATATATTCCAGAACAAAGTACAGCTTTCTAGTAGTAAAAATATTTTTGGTACACCTATGTAAGAGATGCTGTTAGATGTTTTTCAACCAGAGGCTATGGATCCCAAGATTATGCTACAGTTGACATATATTTTTTGAACTAGATAATTTTCAACATGCTCATTCATTGCCTTTTGTTTTGCAGGGTCACATTTACTTGTAAATAACATGTGCCTCACACATCTGCTGTCAATTTATGCCACTGCTAGCTGCTGGTCCTTTTGCATTGTATATAAATTTCTAAATCTCTGATATGTTTTCAAGTCACTGTGAAATCTCATCCTTTTCTTAATTAAAGAATCATTTACTCTCATTCTTGCTGGGGCTGCTCTTGCCTCACTATACTTTCACTGTGTTTCTACTGTTCAGTTTTGAAGTGCAAGACAAATACTTTTGAGGTAATGCAATTTTTCCAGCATATGTATTTGATGAATAATACATTTGTTTTATAAGTTTAGGAAATATTGGGATTTGACTTGGCCAGTTTGGCATGCTATTTAATCTTAGGTAAACTATGTGGTAGTTGATAGCTAGTGCTGCTTCTTCACCTTCTAACAGCCGCTGAATCACACTAATCAAGTGTGGAGAGGGACTTACTCAGGCTTTCTCTTTGGAATTGGTGGTAGATGGGAAGATGTGACATCCCCTCCGAATGATAGGTTGCTGCATTTGTTTCTTTTTTTCTTCCTAACTTGAAAGAGCTCAAAAGGTTCAGCCAGAATATGACTGCTCTTGCTGTCCTCACCTGTTGGGGCTACCATTACTACCAAGAATTTTAAATGCCCTATTGGGGCTAAGATTCTTGTTCCATCACAGATCAAGTCCAGAGATGCCCTGTGATTTTTCTTATTTTACTAAAGTGAGGGTAGGGGGTGATATATTGTATGGTTTCTTAATTTCAACTTAGGAATGAATTATTTTACATTTCATATGCTTAGTTTAAATTCAATTAACATCATCAAATGCAACAAACATTGCCTGTGGGTGGATGAGGGCTTCTAAGAATCAAACACATTGCCTGCGGATGGATATGGGCTCATAAGACTCTTCAAGATTTTGGAAATGGTGGTGGACGTGAAGATTCGAAGTCCTTGCCAGAGGACATGTTGCTACTTTTGTTTTTCCTCTTCCTAACTACAATCAACTCATAGGCTCAGCAAGTCACTCCTCTTGCCAAGGTTGCTTTCAGTCACGGTAGGAAGTGTCCAACTATATATTTATTGAATTAATTTGTTGTCTTTCACTTGTATGTCCTTCAACCTTCATAGATGAAATGATGCCAAATAAATAAGTAAAATTATTGGTGCAAAGGTTGCTCACATCCTTGCATACATATGGATGATGAAGTTATTACATGAGCTAAAATCACAATGTGACCCATGCCCCTGTTTTATAGTCAGATAATGTGTCATTAGTTCGATTACATGTATATTTATTTGTACGTTTATTTTTTGATAAATATATTTGAAAATATTTTTCACTTAATAAAGGATTGGCTGATGAATGGTGCCACAATGACTTTCTGCCTTGAGCTCATGTACATGTTATCCAATGAGATGGGCTGCCTACCTCTGTTTCTTCACTGAGGATTGATGAGTAGTCTCTCCATTGTTGAAGGAACAGTACCGCAATGAGAAGAGGGGAAAAGAATGGAGCAAGATTGCTGACTTCCCCATCATATTAATCGATGATGATCATATGAAACCGAAAGTGTAGGCCAAGTCCTCATCACTTGTTTTTTTTTCATTCACATGCAGCGACATAATATTATAGTTTGGTACATACTTCTTGTTGTACATAAACCAGCAAATTGTCATATTGATTTGGTACCACAACTCAAAAGTGCTTCAAGAAGCAGTAAAAAATGTCTTTTGAGAGAGAATTTCTCTCTCCCTATAATCTGTTCATTTATGAAATAACAAGAAGATTATTGTGTATTAGAAAAAAAAATTATATTTCCCTGGTTTTAATTATTTAATTATTCATTTATCCCTTTCATTTTTAGTCAGGCCAATATTTTTTCTCAACTTATTTCTTGCCCTGCATTTCTTTTAGATTCACTAGAATGTTCCCTGGCGTTGAATTTTTTTCTTTTGTTCTTAGTATTCAAGTCAACTAATCAATCAAAAATTCAAGTATCACAATATAACCCAAAAAAAAAAATTAGTTCAGCTTTCATCTTCCCTATTCACCGAAAAAGCTATGGAATGACGTAACATGGGACAGCTAGATACTGATTAAATGATTTAATGCATCTATTGGTTTATTATTTATTTGATATAATTTTTTAGTGAACGATAAAACCATGATTGTTATTTATTCTCTTTTTCTTTTGCAGAAATAACATTTTATTGACCAGTTCCAGCAAGAGGCATTAATGTGGTCCATTGCAGAATAAGCTTCTTCGTTATTTAGGGATGAAACAATGATTGTTGGAGACAAAGTATAGACAAGTATTTAACTTGGCACCCATACAGATTGACAACCTTCACAAAATATAGTTTAGGTGGAACTTTTTAACTTGGCACCCTGGGAATTTCAAACGATTAATAGTATGTTCTAACTTTGATTTTTCGCTACTACTGAATTAAGCATTTGCTTGACTATCGATAATCCTTGGTTTGTTTGTTTGTTACCAGCAATTTCTGTTCAACTTTTAAAATGTCCATGGGATTGGCATGAGGACGTAGGGGTGGCTATATTTTTGGGAGCAAACTCTAGGCGAATATTAAGTGCATGAATACCAGTTATGCCTTGGAATGAAAGACAGTTTTGAATCTACTTTGATTGTTATTATTTTCTTTACTTTTCTTTCTTAATTTATTTTCAAGGGGTACTACACTATTCTGCATGTTTTTCAAACAACAATATGCTGTAAATAGCCATATGAGATTTCAGTTTGTGATTTTGAAAATTATTACCTTGCTTTTAAATTCCAGGGGGACTGCAGCCAACCTATCCAACCTCCCTCCACACGGACCACACCCAATACTTCTTGTAAGTATTTTAACCTCATCTTCCTACCAATATTTTTGCAAGTAGCTGCACCACCTCATTCTTCTTTCAATATTTCTACACAGAAGTTTCCTAAGCATCTGTATTTGCTAAAGCTACAGGTTGGCCCTGAGGGCTGGTGTTTACCTTTTTTCCAGACAAGACTCCCAATAGCAATGGCAAGAATGACCACGGGTGGTCCTCATTTTTAGCACTGAAATTTGATTAAAAGAACATGTCCTTCAAGCCAATCAAGTATGAATCATGATCTTGAAATGTCTACAACTTGATTATTTTCTGTGTGAAATATCAAGTGACTTTTCTGCAATTTATTGTTGTTCCTATTGCACATAGTGTTGATTTCCATTTATATTTTGTAGGACTTCTTTTTTGCTTGGTGAGAGAAGTGAGGTTAGGAAATTCAAGAGAAAAAGTATTGTTAAAGGAGTATTAACAGTGGCAGCACTCCAAGGCTTAACAGGTACTCCATCTATGATCTATCCCTACATCGCTGCACTTCCAAGTTTCATACATTTTATTTTTTCCTAATCTATATATTACTAAAGAAAAGTGCTACGTCCACAACATTTTTACAACATTTTCACAAAAAATCATAAGTGGTTAGTTGTTATTAGTTCAAATTTAAACCTATTACTGAGATTACTTTTTTGCCCCAACAATAATAACCAGTAACAACCTAACACTTATGATTTGTTGTAAAAATGTTGTGAAAATATTGTGGACATAGCATTTCTCATTATTAAAAGTTGAAGCGTAGCATTTATTATTGTTCAGCTCTTACTGTGCCACCTCATTGCCACATCATTTGCTCCATAATTTTTATTCTTTTTTTTCACAAAAAAATATATAAATAAATTATTAACTTTACATATTCATCTTTGTTGGTTTTAATATATATATATATATACTAGTCGCTAAAAAATTAAAAAAAAAAAAATTTATTTTGCTACTATAACTTGGCTATAAAAAAATGCTATGGTGATGACTTCACACAATGCTCAACTGCAATTAAATCTACTATTCACCACCAATATAATCTATGTTATCTTGCACATTTGTTTGAATAACAAACGGGTTGTTTTCATCTTTTTAATAAAACAATCTATGATAGAGGAAAGAGAAACTGTTCCATTGCAGGATGCATGATGAATGTCAACTTTCCCAACTTGTTTAGTGTAGAATGATGTTCTCTTTCCTCTTCTTTTGCACTGCACTACATTTGGGTAGTGTTCAGCACAAAGGATTGCGCAGAACTTCTAGTAATCACAGATGTTTTGGTTGTAAACCTATGCACATATCATAAAGAGTAAATCCTACTTTGGATAGATATATTATACAATTATTCAAATGGTTAAATTAAGCAGGAAATAAAGAAGAAAAGTTGCACCAGCCACAAACTCAATTAGATTTCTCTTGAATAAAATGGCGTTATAAAGTGTTATATAAAAAATAAATAAAATAAAATAAAATAAAAAAAACTGAGAAAGTGGAAGGAATACTTACACTTGAAAATTGAAAAATTGAAAATCTACAAATTCAATGCTTGATAGTAGATCTACAAAATATTATAGATACAAAATATTACGGGCAATTCATATTGGAGTGGAAGAGATTGTACCTGTCAAAGTCTCTGTTTCAACATCTCTATAAAAAAACATCCATTGGGTTTGAAGTTCACCCTTGGGAGCCTGACCAAACTCTGCAATATTGATTAAAATCTTATTACAATTCTAAATCTTCATGCAATCATTATTACTTATACAATATCAATGAATCCGATACAGCAGCTATTTTGAAGTATCTGTGCTTCCTATTTTGAAGTATCTTTGAAACCTATAATTTGAATTATTTTTCCGTGCAACAGCAAGAGTTTGAAAAAAGAATAAAAAATATTATAGTATGGAAGGGTAAAAGTTAAATGTAGAAAGCTTAAAGGAGAAAAAAAGGTACAATTTTTACCCATTTTTGCACAAAGATTGCGAGCCTCATTCTAGTCTATCTCATGATAGGGAACCATATAAAGCTCCTTTCTCAAAGATTGGATTGTGGATGTGATAGGACGGACCGACAAATCTTTCCCATATAAATAAGACATGGGCAAATACACCATTCGGCAATGACACCACATCCTTCCTATTAACAGAAAAGATGGAAATTCATAACCAAGAAATTTAGGACAAAGCCATGCTACTGCAATTAGCAACCCCCTCAGTTGATACTCATGAATCAGAGTTCTTCCTCACAAATTTTAACAGAGAATATGCAGATTGAGCAAATTTTAAGTGATATATGACACTTTCCCAATGTTTTCTAAACCATGTTAGTAAGATTTTTAAACTGCAAGCAATACATGATACTTTTTCCTTGATGAAACTGAACATACATTGTGTTAATGGTATAAGAAAGTACAGTCAAATAGAGATCTGGATGACACGAGAGAAGGTAAGGGAAGAGCCATATTTCTGGCACCCATGAAGTGATTGCAGTGGCACCACTATGATCCAAGATCCACTTCCGTGCTTGTTCCATTGCCTCTAATCCATCCTCAGCTCCTTCACCAAGAAATTTCAAAGTAACATAATTTAGTGCAGTACCAAACATGGTGGTTGGGCCCTCAATATGTAGACCCCAATCCCCATCTTTATTTTGCAATTAGAAGAATCACCATTTCAAGTTCTTTTTTTCATCAACAATATTAATACCACCACACCCAAAGTAATTAGAAGTTTAGAACAAAGCTCTATTGAGTTTAATTCATAACATTTTCATCATCATATAAGCAATTTACCAGAGTATGAGGGCTAAAATCATTAAAAAGGTTTCCACAAAATTGAAGCCAAAAAAAAAAAAAAATTATTAGTAAGGCAGTTATCCCTTTATTAACAGTGTGACTAAAAGTGAAATTCAAAGTGGAGAAGTCTTTCAAAAAAAAAAAAAATCAACGGGGAAAAGGAACATTATATACAAAACTGTCCATGTTGCAAGAAAATAGCCTTACCAACCAAACATGAGATGTTTGTCTTCTTGTTCTCATTTCCTCCATGAAAGCAGGATTATAATCAGTGTTGTTAAAAGCGCGCTTAAGCGCAAAGCCCTTGGGGCTTTTTCCCTCTAAAGCGAAGCGCCCTCACAAAAGCGCGCTTTTTTGAGCTTTTTTATTAAGCGCAAAGCGCGTTTTTTTGAGCTTTTTGTAAATTAAAAAAAAAAAAAAAAAATCCTGATTTGATTTTTAGCCATTAATGTTTGATATAAGCCATTGATTTAATATATAAAAACTAAAAGTGTGGTGTGCTACCATACACCTAAGCCTATCTATTTAGATATTTTTGAACTTTTAACCACAACCACACAAACAAACACTAAATCAGACACTTACAAAGATAGCATTACTTAACATTCTAGTACTTTTTAGCCTTTGCCTTCTTGGTTCTATACTTCTATTTTGATTCAACCATGTTTTGTAATCATGGCCATCAAATATCATGGTTGCATATATTTTGTAAAGCACAATAGAATTATATAAAATGTTTTATTGTAATTTATATGATTAATTGATCACTTGATTGTTGTATTGATCATTAATAAATTTTTTTTAATTTATTATTTTTTTTTTTTTAAATGTGCGCTTCACATCGATCAGGCGCGCGCTTGCGCTTTGCGCTTCGCACCTAGGCTCCAGGAGGCCTTTGCGCTTAAGTGCGCTCAGCGCGTTTAACAACACTGATTATAATTGAATGGAGTTATCTACTTTTTGTCTATTCTAAACCAAGCCTTTCATACCTCTAGAAAATATCAGCAACCCCTTCAATTAGAACAACAATCCCAGTTATTTAAAGCAAATCACCAACACCCCTTTAAAATGATTGGAATGTGCAAACCGCTTTTAAATTAGAATCTATATTTTCTTAAAGGATCAGACAACAGTGTTTTTTCTCCAATAGTTTGTTATATATTTTCAAAGTCAAATTGGAGCTTTCCCAATGCCTATGATGTTGTCAAGAATAACCACATATGATAGAAGTACAGTGTAAAATTTTGAGAGAATGACTATAAGATATCCCATGCATACAATCTAATAATGTTGTAAAAATTTAAATATTTTTTCTTTCTTTCTTCTCCTCCTGCGTGACATCCAAGAAAGGCTTTCAAATTGTGGTTTATTAGCCCCAAAATAGCCAACAATGTAATTTATTTGAGGTTCTAATTTCAAATATTCACTTTAGCCACTGCATTCCTTGATTTCCTTTAGCAACCAAATACAATCTTTTTGGGGAGGAAAAAAAGAAGAAAAAAAAAAAAAAAAAAAAAAGCCCAAACAGCTATATAAAGAAGATGCCCAAATCTCAACCAAACTAAATAAAAACCTAAAACTATTCATATGTATTCTATTGCTACACTTTCTTAGTAACTAAACACAAATCATTATTAAACAAAGAAATTGTAATGGCATAAAAAGAGAGAGGGTTTAGAAGAAACCTCATATAAAACGCGAAGGTACTCATCAAAGTCCACTGGCAGCCCATGTAGAGAATACTTGTAGTCAACAATAGTGCAAGGCTGCAAGCAATCTGCTATACAGATTAAGATCATTCCCCAAAAAATATTTATCTAAAATAAGAGAGAGAAATGGGAAGGGACATAAATAATAAATTTGAACATCTTGTTTGGACTACATGATCTATGTTATTAATTTAAAATTTCAAACTTTCCAAAGGATACGGTTAGGAGACATAGTTTTGATTGAATTTGCTAAAATATGAAAGAGAGAGCAATGCGGCCAATAATTGAAATTAGCAAACTCCACTACCGGTTCCAAACCCATCAATCTATGCTAATCATTCAAAAGAAACACTCCCAAACGTAACCCTAAATCATACTTAACAGCCAAAACTATAGAACAAAATTAAAAACTTATCGGTAATGTTTTCGGAGTTCTGGTCTGATTATAAAGTTCCTCAGATTTTTCTCTCCCTCTCTGCCCCTTATTGACGCTCTCAATGAACAATAATAATGTAAGACTCTTTTGGTTTTTTAAAGAAACCACAAATTTACTCCAAATAAAGAGAACAGGTAAGGGGGAAAACCTAAAATTAAAATAAAAACATCACTAACCATTCTTTAAAACGCCAAGAGACGAAGCCCACATAGAATTTGAACTTCTATTGGGTTTCCCCAGGTTCAACGAAGCCAACATCGTTTAAATCCTGATCTTAGACAATTTAAATACAAATTAGAATCTTTACTTTGATGAAATTTGGAACTCTAACTTCAAATTGTTACTTATCTAACCTTAAATTGCAGAGACATTGAGAGTTGAGAGAGTCTTGGAGAGAGACGGTGGCTGTATGAGGATTTGAATAGGATTGGAGTGTTTGGTGTTTGTTTGAGATTTTGAATATGTTTAGAGAGACACGGAGAGAGGCTGTGGTTGTGTAAGATTAGAACAAAAAATAGTGGATTGTGGAAAGGAGTAATAATGAAACACTCAATTTATAACCGCCCTTAAGCCAAAACGTTTTTTTTTTTTCTTTGGTTTCCACTGTGTTTTTTTCAAGACTTTCAACCATAGACTAATCAAAATTCTTTTTAAAGTGCAGGTAGCAGGACTCGAACTGGGGAGCACACTCAGTTGAGCCTAGTACAAGCACTTTGAGACCAAGAGCCCAATCAACTCGGCTAACCCCCTGGGTTAAGCCAAAACGTTGTGTCTCTACTCTCTAATAGTTTTTACTTTCTATAACGTTGTGTCTAAGTAGTTTTTATTTCTTTTTCTTGCAGTTTTTTTTTTTTTTTTTTTTTTGGTTTAAATATATAACGTTAGGTGTTAACGAAACTGAATAAGCAAACCACCGAAAAGGCACAATTGTTTAGTGTTTTAAAGCAAATGTGGCATTAATTTGTGTAGCCACATTAGCGTAATGAGGAGTGGTCAACAAAAAGTCAAATGTTTCGGCTATTAGTTATTATATATATATATATATATCCTTTAATTTCCAATTTTCCTATAATTTTTTTTTACATTCACTTTTTTTTTTTTTTAATATTTACACTTTCTTCAATCTTTCTTTTTCCCTTACCTTTTCATCTTACCACTACCCTCTACTTTAATATCACTATTCATTTTTCCCTTCATCTTCCTTTCTTTGTCTCTTCTTATTCACTCTCTCTTACTATAAATTTGTCATTCTCTCTTCCATTCTTTGCATAGTTATCTCTCACAATGTTTTGGTGGATTTTTATTTTTATTGCATCTCCGCTTTAGGTTGATAAATTTTTGTGTTTTAAAGAACTCTAATTTAGGTTGATACGATTTAGTTTTGTGTTTTAAGTTATTATTTTTTTTTTTTTTTTCTCTTTGATTGTTAAATTTTATCCAACTACATTATAAAAAATTAAAGATAGTAGATAAAAATATAATAGTATTCCATTACATTGCATAATTTGGATAATTTAGTGTTTATTGTTATATCTTTTAATTTTTTTTTTTCTTCTCATCTTATTTTATTCAATAATCAAATTCAACCACATCCTCCTTATTATTAAATTATTGATATTTTCTCTCTCTTTTTGTTTTAAAAAATAAAAAATGTAATATTTTACTTAAATTCAAATAAAAGAAAATTGTGCTCATCAAATTGTACTCATTTTTTTTTAGCATTTACACTTTCTCCAACCTTTCTCATTCCCTTTACCTTTTCATCTCCCTAAACATTCTACCTTGCTATCACTCTTCCTCTTTCCTTTTATCTTTCTTTATTTTGTTTCTTTTTATTATCATTCTCTTAGTATAAATTTTTCATTCACTCTTCTACTCTTTACATAATTTTCTCTCACAAAAAATGGGTTATTTCTCACTCTTTCTTCCTCAATTTTTTGGTGGATTTTATTTTTATTTTTCATGCATCTCTATTTTCGCTTGATAAAGATTTGTATTCTTTAGAATTCTATTTTGGTTGATGAAATTTAGTTTTGTGTTTTAATTTTTAATTTTTAATTTTTTTAATTTTTTTTATCACTTTGATTGTTAAATGTTATCATATTGCATTATAAGGAATTAAAGATAGTATATAAGAATATACTATTATTATATTACATAGAATGATTTGGATAAGTTAGTGTTTACTGTTATATATTTTATTTTTACTTTTTTTCTCATATAATTTTATTCAACATTTAAATTCAGCCACATCCCCCATATATATCATTAAATTATTTATATTTTCTCTCCTTTTTAATTTTAAAAAATTTAAAATATAATATTTTGCCTAAATTAAATAAATAAAATTGTCCTTATTAAGTGAAGTAATGCTAGGAAACACTCATTCTCACACCCAATGCATCAAAGAAAAAATGAAATACAAATCAAATCAAGTTAGAAACACTAAATTTAAAAAATAAAAAACTAATAATGCATATTTAATGTCATAGAATCATCATCAAATTTTGGATAACGATAGGTTGCTAGTGGAGAGAGAGAGAGAGAGAGAGAGAGATGGTAAAGGGAAAAAAAAAAAAAAACAAAGTAATAAAGAGTAGATAAAGAAAAAAAATCAAGTGTCAATTAGTAACCGTTGATTGGAAAACAAAGAGGTTGTAATGATAAGTAAAAAATAAAATAGAGATTATCGTGTGGAGAACATTAAAAACTTTATAGTGTAGTAAAATAAACCATTAAATTCACTTAAAAAATTAAATCAATAATTAAATACAATTATAGTACTAAATTTAAATTTAAGATTAATCAAACTCTAACTATGGAAACCTTATTAATCATAACCAAAAAAAAAAAAAAAAAAAATGATGTTCTCTAGTAGTAGTAGAAATTACATAAGAAATAAAGTTAAAAAATTTTAAAATTTCTTTTTTGACCTTTCATTTAACCTTATTTATAATATAAATATATATATATATAATTTTCATACACTATTACTTTTGAAAATCTAATGAAAAATGCTACCTCTCATTTAATGTCTTTGTTATGCAAATCATCAGTTAGTAAATATATGATAATGGTAAGAAGCATTGCAAATGAGATCACTAAAAATATATATATAAAATTAATTAGCCACTATCATTATGGAGTAGTAGTCTATAATTTTACGCATCCAAAGAAATGGAATATATAAAATTTTCTTAGAGGTATGTGTAAAGATTCATATTATATATATATGTGTGTGTGTGTAAAGGTAAATATAAATATATATATATTTAAGGTTTATATTAACTTAAAAACTAATGAAAAACCAATGGTTAATAACTAAAATTATAGTATTAATAAAATATTTAATGAGATCATCCTAAAAAATTATCACGCACAACGTGCAGATATGCGAATAATTTAATTAAATAGTCAAGGCCAGGTAGGAGTTTCACAAACTCTCGACTACATGTTGAAACTTTAGAGCAGGATTGCTTCGATCCAGTTCTTGAACTATTATTATTATTATTTTTTTGAGGGGTGGGGGGGTGTTATGATGGAAAGGGTGGGAGTTGTTATGAACCAAAGGGGTTGTGCATTTATAATATCTTTGGTAGATACTGATAAAAGTTCTCTCAACAACTTTGGGGCTTTTGACTATGATCTTCATAATTACCATAATTCATTGCTAATTATCATTGATCACAATAATGTGAAATTGAGAAACTTCTCAGAATGTTGCTTATGTAGGGCTTTGTCGCCATGATCTGTTTGATATAGTTTGAGTTTTGCCACTGACATGGTGATTCAAAGGGGAGTAGTTGGAAGAATAAATTAGCTAATACTCTAATAGAGATATAAATCTATCTGGGAGCTACATGACCAAAACATACATATTTTGTTATTTTGTATTGAATATTTCATAGATCTACTCCATTGTATTCTCATTATTTTCACCTATGGCCACTGACGTCAGTGTTTATTGTTGACATGTTGCAGAACTGTGGCCAGATTCTGATGCAAGTTTCCTCAACAAATTGGGGCTTTGGACAATGATCTTATTGTTAGTTACTCCAACACCTTTTTTTTTTTTTTTTCCTACAATGAGAATCATGAACCCCATCTCTGTAACTTAAGGGAACTTTAGCCAAAATAGCTTAAAATCTTGAGTCCAAATCTTTTGTCCCACTCTGTCTGCTCCACTATATACTCCACAAATAAAAACATGCCACATGCCCATCTATTTTATTTAATGCTAAATTTATGCCTTCTATTATTTCAATTTCCTAAATATGATGGGTTATTTAGTTGAGTTACCTCTTATTATTTCACAAGTAACTTAGTTGAGTTATCTCTTTCCTGGATGGTTGTGTAGACTGGAATATTTTTTTAACAAGTGGATCTATTTTTTATTTTGTAACCTTCACAAGCAAATAGGAGCACTGGTAGTGTGAGGACTAGAGGACAGCTTGTAGCACAAAGGCCACTAAAAATGAATTCATTGGGTGGAAAGAGTAAAGGTAAGAAATGAAACTAGTGGGTACGCATGCCAGCATTGGAAATAAAACTAGTGGGAACATGTGGGCCTGCAGCTAGTGTTTTTTGTGAAGACCATTGTTGGTTTTTTGTAATTATCAATTAGTGTAAAAAACAATCACCTTGTTTTGAGCAATTATATGTATGTATATATAGCTGACCTTGGAATGTGCTTTTTTATAATTTACTATAAGTTAAGGTACAATACACTCTAGGTTGTTATTATGGTATGAAAGATGTGGTATTTATTCAATTCAGTTTGTATGGAACATTATTTGTCCAAACCAAATTATATGGAAGTTTATTTATTGCTACTACAAATTATGCCCAAGTAGATTTTTCCAATACAGAGTGTATGGAAGTTGTTATTGTGGAATGGTTGTTATGGTATGCGCAGGTAACTGTATGGAACATTATGTGTCCAAACCAGATTATATGGAAGTTTATTTATTGCTACTACAGAATGTGTCCAAGTAGATTGTATATGGAAGTTGTTATTGTGGAATGGTTATTATGGTATGCGTAGGTCATTGATAATTGACCAATACTTCTTTCATTGAATGGTTATTATGGTATGCACAAAATACTCAATAATTGACCAATTCTTCATTTATTGACACATCAAAACATTACATTAGTAGGCTAGTGCTATTACAATGCAAATTCATTAACACCATTGCCATTACTATCTCTACTAACCAATTAACTACTTCAGGGCAACAACCTTGGTCTCTTCACTCCAGATAACTCAATTGAGCCTAAACACAACAACATAACAATAACAAAAAAGATCCATGACAAAATACGTGCAAACTTCCACATTTTCTACTTCTCTTCAGCAAACATGGCCTTTTCCTTAGCTTTTGCATAGACAGCTCAAGCCTTTCTCTCCCTCTCCTTGGCTTTGGCTTCCTCTTCAAGAGCCTTTTCTGCCATTTGCCTAGCTTCTTCTGTTGTTTCCAGAGCTATCTTTTCCCTCTCATTGGCAAGTTGGAGAGCACTCTGAAGCCTAGACATCCTCTCTAGAGCCAAATGTGCAGTTTCATTCCCACGAGGACAAGTTGGGTTATCAACCCAAACAAAGAAAAGACACTCTAAATTTAGGAGAATCAGCTAAGTGTGCATTTGGGTTAGAATGAAAAATGAAAATTATTTCACTATTCAACTTATTTTTGCTACTATTCATGGGCCCCACTGCACTTTTTTGGCACTATTCATGGGCTCCATTGTAATATTTCAACTAACTTTTACCTTTATCTACAGTACTTTCAGCAATAATTTTTTAGTTTCAACAAAATAACTGGTATCTTAACACACCTAAGTCTATTCAAACTTTCTTGGAGTCGACCAACGACACAATTGTTAATTCACATATTGGTTCTCCTTTATTGCCACCCCCAGGTTAACAAAATACTTTTCTAGATTCGTTTTTTCTTTTGTTGCCATTATGGTATTGTGAAACAACTTGTACTCCGAAGTCTCTCTAATTCTTGTCTTCAAGTTTGAACACTCTGATCCTTTGAAATGTACCTAATAGCTTCTGCTTTAAAATTTGTAAGCCATTCTAAACTTAAGTCCCCTCCCCTACATAGTTTTACTAGAATAATTAACAAAAGAACCTCTTCCTTTTCTTGATTGTTTCAACTTTTATTCAATAATTCATGGCTCTAGTTCTCCATCTCCTAATTTTCTTCATACATCTCTTTCTAATATTTGTTGAATTCTTTCACTCATACAGTGGAGATCATTGTTGGCGAAAAACTACATCCTACTTTTTTTACTTCATATTTGTATAGAAAACATGTTTTTCAAGTCATCGGTTTCTCACCTGAACATCCAAAACCATTGTTTTTTTTTCCCTTGGTGTGTGTGTGTGTATTTTGTGTGACGAAGAACTATATATGCACTGGTGCGAAGAGTCATTTAATTCAAGTCACTAAGTGGAGAATAAAAACAACGTAGGCAGAGACTCTGTGGAAGAGCATGACTGTTGCAATGAATATGAGCTTAGATACAGTCAAAAGTAAAAAGGATTCACATTGCGGAACCCAATCTATTATTTTCACAGTGCTTCTTTCACTTCTCAAATCTATCTAGGCAAGTTCCCTTTCCATTGCATAATTTGTATGTTTGGCGTGTCATCATCACCTTGGAAACAGAATATTTTCTCCCTGGGATATTGTGTTTTTTTTTTCCCTTAAGAAGCACTTGTGCCTTAATCATATCCATGCTTAGAAAACTTTATCCATCTTGAAAGAGATTGGGTTTTAATTGCAACAGCAAGCACCTTGCAATTTAGGTCTCTTTTTCATTTTCAGTTCTGTTGATGGGTCATTTAATCTTTGATGAACACAGCAGTTGCATGAATTCCATTGTTCACAGATATTAGTAAGTGATCAATGTGTGAGCCTATTGATTCGTTCAAAATACTATAAGAAAACAGTGTTGGCAGTCGAAGCATCTAAACTGTAATGCTTGGGAACATCTTTAAGCCATTATAGCTTTCCAGTTACTTTATTATGAGGATTACCTACTGATATTAACATGAAGAGATTACTTACTACAGAATTTGAAAATACAGTAGGTGGACCATTTTTTGAAGCCTTAAAAGGGAAAGAAGAATGAAATTATGCACTTAAAACCCAAATTACCTTAGATCCCAAAGTACTATAGATCATAATTGTGCCTAACAAGTTAAAATGGCACTTTCTTTGCACATAATAATCTGATGGAGGGTGAGGTCCTAGGTTCAAGACCTACTGAGTGTATGTGTGACTTACCAATAAAGAAAAGATAATAGAGTTTTTATGCAATTCCACACTTCTTGAATTTATGAATTATAGTTAATACCCAATTAAAGATAATGTAATGAGCACCATATCACAATGTTTCAGGGAAAAATCTTTGCCAGTTTTCATCTTCTTTTCTGATTCCACTGATTTTAGGATTTCATTTTCTCACGCGTATAAATTATTTTCAGGCACAAAGGAGTAATCCAGATTTTGATTTCAACAACTCAAATATCAGCTCTTTTTACAGTTTCAAGAACTTTATAATGGAATCTTATTATGAAAAGTATGGAAACTTGCTTGATTCAGATTTCCAAGATTTCAAAGCACAAGTACTTCCATATATCCAGTTTGCTCCATTGTCTGTCTCACTCTCTGTTTCTCTCAAACTCACCGCTTCTTCCATCTCATCTCTTATTACTGCCATTAAACTCAAATAATCAATCAAATACCCAGAGAGATCGCATCTAGTGTAATGTACACTGACAATGCCAGAGAAGTTTGGCTCAATCTGTGTAACAGGATTTCTCAAGGGAATGCTCCAAGAATCTTTGAGCTTCAGAGGGAAATCTCATCCTTGCCAGTTGTCACAGGGCCAACTCTCAATTGGCACCGACTTCACACAAGGTTCAAAGTTCTCTCAGATCTGAAATCTCAGTCCATTTATGATTCATTCCTCCAATTCTAGTTCTCAGGCTTCTTATCCTGCATTGATTTAGCAATGATGACTTCTTGCGGTCAAATTTCAGTCTGGTAATGCTAGTTTTTCACACTTCCTTCAACAACTTCTTAGGAACTGTTAAAAAACTCAGTGACAGTCTTGTCCTTGCTGGTCTGCTTTATGTGTTCCTTATTTTAGTTTTAATTTGATTTCTATAAGTCATCTTACTAGGTCTCTATTGTGCTATTTCAATTTCATTTCTAACTTGTGCTTTATCTAGGAGGACCTTGCTCATTGGACCATGATTGGTCCGGGTAAAGAACATTGTGGTCTCTACTTCCCACAACAGGACTTCAAGCAAGATATGTTGTTTCTTCTGTACACACTTGTCCTTTTAATGCTTGGCATTATTGTTTAGCTCGCCCATCTAGTGGCAAATTAACCTTACTTGATAGGGTGCTGCCTGCTGTAAATAGCAATAAAAAATTAAAATGATCATTGTATAATCTGTCCTCTTGCCAAGCAAAAGAGGTACTCATGTTTCTAAGTCTTCCTACAATCTAATACACTGTAATTTGTGGGGACCCTGCTCTGTGCCTACCATTATTGATGGTTACAAGTATTTTCTCACAATTGTGGATAACTATTCAAGGTGTACTTGGATTTGTTTTCTTAAGTCTTAGTCTGAAACTCATTCCCATTTGCTACAATTTTCAAATCTGGTTGAAAACTCATTTTTCTTAAGTCCACTGACTTTAGTTCAGATCCTTTTGTGATTCCCAAATTCATTCATGATTCTCCTACATCTGACTCTCTTGATATTTCACCTATCATTAGTATTCCTAACTCTTCTCATATTTACTCTCCAACTCATTGCCAATTGTCTCCAAATCTGGATTCTGCACCTTCTGCAGAATCTGCAGAACCTGCTTCTCCGGTTACCGTTCCCTCTCCTTCCCCTATACTTCTTAAGTCAACTAGACCTCATAATCCACCTTCCTACTTGAAAGACTATTCCAGTAATAGTCATAGTTCAACCAAACCTTCCTCATCATATAGTCACAGTCTAGTACCCCTTTGAATTTGCTATCAACAGAAGCAGGTCCCATGATAATGTTTCCAAGCATAATCCTTTTGATCAAAGCAGCCTCCCTAGCATCAAACAGTTGCTCAATTGGCATCTCAGTCCACCATTTACGGTCCATATCAATCAGCTCAATGAACCAGCGGATAGGTTGTACATCAGTTCTTCCCTAATGTTGTATTGGCAGCCATTTATCCTGCCATATATTCACCTTACTACATAGATAGTTCAACGAGTACAAATTTTCACTGACAAACCTTTTAGTTTAGGCCAAATGAGTTGATAGAAAAATGATCAAATGTATGGGAAAGAGTGGAGATAGAAATAGCAAATGTCAAGAGGTTAAAAGAGTTGTTTAACAGTTCAGGCATGACAGTTTGAAGAGAGAGTAAACTAATGTGGCTCTTAAGAGGAGTCTTACTGGCTGGAAAATTTTAGAGAGTCTTTCAATTCTATGTGCCACTTGGTGAAGCTTGGTTTTTAAAGCCACAATCTAAGATATTGAATTGCTGTAGATAGAGTAGATATCTTGATTGCTGTAGATAGAGTAGAAATTGACTGAAAGCCAAAAGCACTTTTTCTTGCTTCATGAACTAATATATGATCCTCTTGCAACATACCTTGCATACAAACTAAACTACATAAAGAGGCATATAGTATTACAGATTTAGTAGTACCTTTTTAATTGTAAAGGATGAGCAAGTCAAACAAAGGAGCTTGACTATCCTACACAGATTGCACTTGTAAAGCAATACCAAACCAAAAGTTTTGATAATGCAGTTTTATAGCTACCATGCCTAAAAAAGAAATCATTAATAACAAATATTAGTGAAACTAAATATAACAATCATTGCAATATCTTGTCCTCTTCTTCAAAGTAAAATACAATCTTCATATCCATATCGCTCTTAGGTTTTGTCATCCTTAACATTAATGCACATACTTGTATATTCGCATTTGTCACATGTACTCTTATGTTGAAGGACATAACTCTTAAATATTCCCATCAGGGAAGATATTTTGTGCTTAAAATAAATATGATTGAATGATATGGGGTGTCACTTTAGAATCTTCTAATGAAACTTGAACATATGTATTAACCAGTAAGCACATCTCATTTTACAGATTTAAGATAATTTGCTTCCATTGGTCTACATGTTAAAAGTCTTCATTAAGCAGGACACATAAAATATGTGTAGATTGTGGTGATCCTTCTAAAAATTCGCTTTCAAATTAACCCTTAATGGATAAAAAAAAAATTATTCACCATTAAAAAAAATAACTATTTTCTTTTCCATAGGTAAGTTAATTTGTTTTCACCTGTGTCAATTAAAGGCTAATACATCACACAACCAACGTTGGCATGAGCAACAATAAAGAAAACCCAATGAACGCAAGCTATGCATCTATAACTGTAACTGCTTTCAATAAACTTTTCCCAACTTTAATTGTTAATTATCCCAAGCAAAATACAGAACAAACAAAAATAAACCCCATCGAGATAGAAATATAATTAATCCATTTTCTTTCAAGCATTTTATCAAGCATTATGAATTCAAAATAAAATATATACCTACTCCTGGGCTCTTTGCAATTCAAATCCACTACAAAAATTTCGCCTCCAATGGCATTTTGATTGTGACCCAATCCACATAGATACATGGGTCTACGCAATGATTGCACGTGACATTGAAGAGCTCGATCTTTCTACATGCCCAACATAAGCAGATTATTTAATCAACTAGACTTAGGATCCAGACAGTATCAAATTTGACAATTTTTCTTAATCACATCCCCATGTAAACCCATGTAAACTATTTAAAACACTCACCTAACCAAGTTATAAATTATAGAAACAGTGTGGGTTAGTAAATATCTCAAGCAATAAAGATATCAAAGAAAAAAGAAACAAACCACTTTGGTTAACCAAACAACAGAAAAAAAATGAACAAAGTTAGTATTTTGTACCTCTTAGATACAAAAGAAGGTTTTGATATTCATTGCCCGGTAGCTGTTCCTCCTTCAGTTTGTACTGCAACCAGTAAAGTTGAAGCTTTGATTTTCCTAAGCCAATGTTACCTTAAACATTGCAGACCACAAAAACTCAGTACTTGAAATAAATAAATAAAAATGAACTGAAAGAAATAGAGTGAGATTCAGAAATCAGTAGAAGGAGAGTAACACAAAAGTGTGCGTTAAGAGTAGTTACATATGCACAAAAAAAAAAAAAAAAAAAAACCCTACTTAGCCATTTATGTTGTAAAGATAATTGAAGTACTATGCCCATATTGGCTATATGTTTAATAGTTGGAGTGTTGCCAACATTTACTCAATATGTTTAAAGCTATATTGATCGAACCATCAGTATTAACAATTAAATGACAAATAATATTAACACCGGATGGATGCAAAGACATTGCCTTTGCTCAATGATCATTACCATTAAGCTTTACCATAGTTATTTCTATCATTCTATTCATGATTAATATCTTTTACATCTTCAGTTGATGTACTTCGAATAGACATTCTATCTAAAGTTTCTCCGTTATTATTATATATAAAATACCTCCTTCAATTCTTTATCATTCTCCTCATAAATCTTGCATATGAAAAATAATCAATTCTTTCCAACCTAATTAGTAGTCACTAAATAAGAATAACATAAAATTTAATTGTGAAATTACACTATCAAGTGAAGGTACCAGTAATTTATGTACAATTCAGGCTCAATTGAATGACTAAAAATTTCAAAGCTTAAACAAAAATACACAAGCAAATGTCACTGAGTTCGACCTAATTCTACTATTATGATTTTCTAAAATAGTTCTAGAGTAGTAACCATTTAGCACAACATTGACATAACACAATTTTTTTTGAGGCATTTTATCAAATGCAAATCATGCATTATTGTTGTAACCACTCCTTGCATATAATAATTTGATCAAAGAACTACGGACAAAATGGGCTTTTGCCCTTTTCGGGCAAATTAAATAGCCTTATGCCCTCCTTCCCAAATTAATTAGGGAAATGTCCCTCTTTTGAAACTCAACTTACTCAAAATCGAGTTAAGCTCTATAGTGACGTTTTTAAGAACGTATAGTGACGTTTTTAAGGACCTATAGTGGCGTTTTTTAACTCGACTTCCATGAAATCGAGTTATAGGCTATAACTCGATTTCATGAAAGTTGAGTTAAAAAACGCTACTATAGGCTCCTTAAAACGCCACTATAGGGCTTTAGAAAAAAAAAAATTTCTAACTCGATTTATCATAAATCGAGTTTTAAAAGAGAGGCATTTCCCTAATTAATTTGGAAAAGGGGGTATAAAGCTATTTAATTTGCCCGAAAAGGGCAAAAGCCCATTTTGTCCAAAGAACTACCCATAAAACTCAAACTCAAAAATTAAATTCTTTCTGTATAAAAAAAAAAAAAAAAAAAAAATTTAATTCTTTCATAGGCAAAGTTACCCGATTTACACCATTCAAACCACCACAAACCTTAACTACACTATTCATACGGTTCACTGGGTTTTGCATGGAGTATAAAGCACCTACAAAAAATTCTCAAATTACACCATTGAAAATATTAATAAAATTGGAATTCATGCGAATAGAGTTTCTCATGCGATAAAGTTAAAGAGTTGGACTGAGTCCAGTCCATGAGGTTAGATGGCAAACTCCACCTCCAAATTTGTATAAGTCAGCTGGGCTATTAAAGCAATTGAGTATATATATATGGAGTTTATATGGTGTAGGAATAATAATAAGAGATAATTTTGGTCATATAATTGCGCGGTCCACACGAAGGCAACCAAGGGTATTTTAGTAGCCTATCTCTCATGGCTGCGTCCAATGCAATTACCATGGATACTGGTGTTTTTAATGCAACTTTGAAACGGATGTAGTGCAAGCGCTTCAACGCTTGCATAAGGCCAGGGGCAGAAGGACATATAGCCTTGGCACCCCCAAAATTTTTGAAACCCTTATAGTATTGTATAAAAATAAATTGAGCCCCTACAAAATGTAATGATTGGCCCCTCCAAATTTTTTTACAGAGGCAAGATTACTCTTAACTTAGCTTAAATCATATCATACTAAAAGAAAAGATAACCAAGTATTCCACTTACTTGCATTACATGCCAAAAAACTGGAGTTTTCTAAACTATTGGATAGAAGAATCCTAGTTTTAGAGTTCCAATTAGCTATGGATGTTCATCATCTTCACAATTCATGCTCATTTTTTACTGTTGTTTTGCTTTGTTTTTGAATAATGAAAACTTGTGACTTTCCTTAAAAAATGTCACAAATGTTAGTCCAGTGTTAGTTTTTATGTTTTTTCCCTTTAAAATCTAGCAATGACCGCGTTTAGCTATTTAAAATTCCAATATTTAGTTAGTTTCTCAAGTGTACACCCAAATAAAACACACACTTACCAAAACCAAATAAAACCCTACCCTCCAGGTGCCTTTCTTTTTATGTTCTAAGAATACAAATTGTTTACAATTGTGAAATGCAATGTGCATTGCTCGAATTGGTGTGTTTTTCTTTTTCATTCTTGGTCTTCAAATGTAATATATTTATTTTTCTCATCATTATCACCACAATCATCATTTTTTTTCCACAAAATTTGATCTTTTTCTCATATCACCAATTTGTTTTCCTCATAGTTATATTTTTTTTTCTCACATTATCATCATAGTTATAGTTATATTTCAATAATAAAATATGGTTATTGGTTATGAGTTATGACTAACCTATAAATACATGATTCGGCCCCTCCAAGTGAAAAATCCTGGCTACGCCCCTGCATAAGGCCAATTTAACTTGCAAAAGTTTGGTCAACTCTTGAGTGATTGGTTAGAGGAGTAGTCTGTTTAGCTTATGCAGCGATAGTTTTTGATGTAATTAACATAGCGACAGTTTCTAACGTACACCTATAAATTGGAGCAAGAAGAAGAAGCTCTTATCGGGTGGAGAGTTGCAAAGATATCGGGTAAAAGTTGAACTAAAAACTTTATTAAAAAGGAAGTGCTAAGGTGTAAAATTGTGAAGCCAACAAATCTGATGTGGCACAATATTAGAAGGTCAAAAAAAAAAAAAAAAAAAAATCGAAGGCTTCTATTTTGTAGTATATATAGATGTAAGGACGGGTTTTGGACTCTAAACCCAAAGTATGATTGGATCCAAGCTCAATACAATGAATTTGTAGAGAGTGGGTTGAAAAACTAGGCTCTAATGAATGGGATAGTAGTTAGAATGGAATTTAAGAAATAATCAAACAGAAATGGACTGGAGTCATCTAAGTAAATTTGTCCTCGGCGAAGTCCGAGGAGGTCTGTTTCAGTATATATTGATTAGAAATGGTTACAGATATGGTTTAAACTGCTATAGTGCTTTCTCTTACAAATTTCTGATCCCCTTCTCTCATTGCTCTCTTCTTCTTTTATAATATCTTCTGTTTTCATCCCCACCCTCCACGTGCAGACCAGATGGTTGATCTTGATACTTGTCCCATCAGCACATTTTTGAAGTATTTAGGTAGTAGCTGTAAAATTGAAAGCCACTGTGCAGGTATCACCTCCACATTAATGCGGCTAGAGAGTTAACTGCAGAGCAATTAATGCGGTGGTAGCAGCTTTCTCCTTAGATATTTTAGGACTTCCCTCTGTACTTTGTTCTTGCAATGCTTATCCGTGCCAGCAGAACTTCCTGGAACATCCCTGGATGGCAGGCCACCTACTCGGACCTCGGCTTTGGCTAGCCAAGGTGAAACTTATCCTCAGCCTACCCTTCGGCGCCAATATAACCAAAACTGACCTCGTCATCTACTAACATGGACTCCCTGGACAATGTTTACTCCTCCTTGGACGATCCCTAGTCCTCGGCTTGGGCTTCAGGCCCAATGCATATATGGATAACGAGCTCCTGGGCCCAATACCCCTACAATAGATATATAGACTAGTGTTTAACCTGTGCAATGTGCAGGATTATTTTATGCATTTGAAGACAATTAACTTAACAAAACAATACAATAAAATACATTAAAATTCTTCTAGAGCATGTTGTATTTGTGGGTATGCTGTCTCTAAATTAGAATGAAATTCTAGTAGTAGGATAATACAATCTAATTGAGTGTTGAAATCAACTTAACATAAAAATTAAATCACAAAGGACTTAGTAATATGTTCATACTTAGATAGTTAGATCAAGTAAATGCAACAAAGAGTAGTCATAAGTTATCATCTGTTGATAATGATAGGGTTCATGAAAAAAGGAAGATGATTATGTTCCAGTATGCATTGGCAGGTAGGACCATTTCTAGGTTGGGTAGGGCCATAGTGCACATCAGGGACGGAACCAGGATCTAAATTTGGGGGGGGGGGGGGGGGGCAAGGCCTTGATAAAAAAATTCTTTAAAATACAAATTAGCATAATTTAATGTTAAGAAAATATCAACAAAAGAGAGGAGAAACAAAATAACCATTTAGTAATACATTTTAACTTAATCATTTAAAATAGAATTTAACATTCTTTTAAATAACAAAAATCATCTATAGTTGATTTTGTACTAAACTTTGCAACAATCTCCCTTTAAATCCTAATTTTCTTTTCATTAGTAAAAATTGTAATACTAATGGTTATACACTACACAGTAGCACCAATTTATTAAATCAACTATTCAATTCCATAATACCCCACATAAAATTAAACTAATTTACTAATAAACAACCAACAACAACTAGTAAGTAGTAAGTTAAATTTTTTTTATAAATATTTTAAGTTAAAAATTAATAGCCAACACGCTTGCCATCCCACCCCACATAGTAATTAATGGCCACCCACGCACCCCATTCTCACTCACTACAAGTATATTAACTTGCTTTGTAATTTGTATTCATCTATCTTTCTTCTTTTTTGCTTTGTGCTTTTTCTTTTCTTTCAGCAAAAATAGTCATATCTTATTCACAAAAATTCAAATAGTCAATCTTAACACTCATATAAAAAATAGCTTCGATCTAAGAAGAAAGAGTAAGAAACAACCAACACAATAACACAGATATTGTAGTATAGTTGTTTGCCAGTTGGTTTTATCATTTTCATGGGCCAATTTGTAACTTATCGGGAGGAGGGAGGCCAAAAATAATTATTTTGGGCTCAATTGTTAAATTATTCATTAAATGTGTATACTATTACTATTTTAAAAAAATTCTGGTAGGGGTGTGGGGAGGGGGCCATGGCCCCCCTCAGCCCCTTACTAGTTCCGTCTCTGGTGCACCATTTCTAGATTGGGTAGGGCCATTCTCCCTTATTTCCTAGCTTAGGTTGGACCATTTCTAATTTTCTATCACTCATAATTTGGAAAGTATTTTGTCTTCCACGCCATTTTCTTTTGGTTCGCTTCTCAAACTTTATCGTTCCCTTCTTTATCATGCTACTCCTGCATTATCCTTTTTTTTTTTTTTTTTTTTCCTATTATAACTTAGTGAAAGGCCAAAAGTAATTTTAATGACTGTTTTTTTAACACAGGAAGTATGTATTTGCTTCTATATTGTTTTTGTTCTATGTTTCTTTTTTATCAAGCATTAACAAATGAAAAAGAGATTCATTTAAAAATAAAAGCAACAAAGGGGAAATTAGGCTAAAGAATTTAAATATCCTTGGAGATCCAAATTTGCTAACAATTGCAAAATGATGTAGATAATAATTTAAATGGTAGTGATGTTGTTGACAACACAAACCCTATAGTACTAGGTGGTATAAGCACGAAGATGTAAAGCTTTATCAGTAGAATCATTTGGAGCACAAATAACAAACATGCAGCAAAACTGAACCACAATATATGTAACAAATGGGAGCACAATATATTGTTTTGGGAATTTAATCGAAAAAATTGGAATCAAAGAGAGACTATATACCAATTAGGAGCAGCTCTCACATTGAATTCAAACCCACAATCCCATTGATTAAATGTAATTACGTAACCCATTTAATCAATTAATAGTACAAAAAATTAATATTTTTTGGTCAAACTAATTTCTCTTTCATGAACAGCTTTTGTTATATATTTTTGAAACATAGCCTTTTATTTATAAAGAAAACATACAAACATTATAAATACCAAGACAAAGGAAAATGTACAATAGAGAAAAAATGTGAAGTTACGGACTATAGATTAAATCAGACAAACATTAGTTATCATGCTGTTTGATCCATTGATATCTTATGATTATGTACGTGTTCAAATACACATGCTTTAGTATTTCAAAACACTGCTATCACAATTCAGTAGGGTTCATCGTTCATGCTCTTCTTCCTATAAAGACCCACAATAATATTCTGTAAGAGAATGCGTAAAACAGAATTTTTTATTTTAATCACGTTAAAATAGAAATATTTACAACCTGCAAAATTACTCAATAATGGAGAATGTAAAGGTTGTCCGAGCTATAACTCCCAAAGTATATGAATTTAATGGGTTATAGCATTTGAAGTTAGCAAATATGACAAACATAATACTTCTACATATGTTGGAAGGAGTAGATTAAATTGTAATTCAATGTGTTTGCCAAAGTGTCTAAAGAAATTTTACATCTAAACACCAAAAACCACAACCACTGGTAGGAATAAATGCTAGAGACCACAAACCATATATATAACTCAGTTTGAACTTGTAATTAACAATCACAAAATCATCAAATTCCGCTAAACTAAGACAAAAGGGCATGAGCAACAATAAGGAAAACCCAATGAGATAGCAAAGCAAAAACCCAATCCCTCTTAAGCAAACAACACCGGTTACAAAGCATATAACATGGAAAAATAAATAAATGAATGCAAGTTATGCATATGCTAGTGCTTTTAATTAACTTTTGTATTTATTTGTTTCTAATCCTAGTACAAACAAAAGTAAATTATAAAGTCATCAAATGATAAATATAATTAACATATTAGTAAATAGTGAGTACTGGAGTTGTTCTTCCATGAAATCTAAAGACCAAAACCCACAAACACCAAAAAAAAAAAATGCTATAGAGACCACAAACCAAATAGAAAAACCTGGTTTGAAACTGAAATTAATGATTGCATAATCATCCCTAATAGAAACTCAAATCCCTCAAAACCAACACAACGTAATCATTGAGCTAGACTGAATAGTATCGCACAAAAACAAATAAGCCAAATTTATTGCAAAGCAGAGTGAACATAAAATAAATTGAGAACTCTAACCATCTATTTGGCTACTGGAAAAAGGGGAAAAAATTAATCGGAACATAAATATTTTACAGGTCAATTTAACCCAGAATAAAATTTTAATTGAATCTGAATTAAAAAAAAAAAAAAAAAAAATTCTAACTAAAATATCCACCAAAAAAAAAAAAAAAAAAAAACTAATTGAAACCCCCCAAAGGTATCCTCCAAAAAAATCTAACCCAAAAGATGAGATAAACAAAAGAAAATTCAGGCTATCCTAACCTTTTTGTTTCATTCAATGGCTCTTCTTGCAAAATACCCAACTGTCAAATCTAGCAAATAACTGTGTAAATCTATTCTTCGACAAAAGGACAGGCATAGAATGGTTTTCAAATTATAGAAAATAAAATAAAAGAGAGAATATAAAAGAAGTTGAAGGAAAACACAAAGATATATGCAAACGTTCTAATCTGGTTTAAACAGCAAAAATGTGCAAGATTGATACCACAGAACCGTTTTTTAATTAAAAAAATAAAAAAAGAACCAGACTAATAAAAAACACTAATGTGTACACCACACAACCATCTTTAGTAAATAATCCCTAAATATTCAATAACCAAATGTTAAGCGATATGTTGGATATTTAATTTTAGCAACAAAAAAAAAAAAAAGCATTAATCAAATTCAATTCAAACAGTGAAAATAAAAAAAATAACATAAATTCATTGCAAAAAAAGTCATAGATTCCTTAAAGACTTTCAACTTTCAATATAGACGATCAACTCAACATTGACAAATAAAGTCAATAAACCATACAATAGAAAACATAACTTTTTACCACAAACATTCAAGGGTTATATAGACTTTCCTCTCAGATACAGATGCATCTTATTCATCTTCTCTCTCAGCTTTATTTGGTATATCTCATTCCTTTTGGCTTATGGATTCTGCTTGTTGCAATCACATGACACCTCACTCATCCTTATTTTCTGAACTTAAAGCTGCACCACACCCTCTTAATATTCGCACAGCAAATGGTTTCACAATGTCTGGTCATAATATAGGTTCCGTTTCAACCTCCAACCTCTCGGTTCCTGGGATCTTTAATGTTCTTAACCTTTCTTACAATTTATTTTCCGTGGGACAATTAGCTGAGTTGGGTTATCGCATTATCTTTAATTATTCTAGGTGTATTGTGCAGGATCCGAGGACGGGACAGGAGCTTGGGACCGGTCCCAAAGTTGGGCGTATGTTTCCCATGGACAACCTTCATCTTCCACTTATTGCTCCTATTTTTGTTGCTGCAGCTGTTGCAGTTTCTTCTATTCCTTCCCTTGCACTTTGGCATGCCCGACTTGATCATGCATCTTCCTCTCGGGTACAACACTTGATTCTAGAGGTTTGTTAGGTTCAGTGTCCACAGAAAATTTTTTATTGTGTTTCATGTCAGTTAGGAAAACAACTAGCTTTGCTTTTCAATACTAGTGAATCAATGTCCACTGATATCTTTGACCTAATTCATTCTGATGTCTGGGGACCTTCCTCTGTCTCTAGTATTGGTGGATCTATATATTTTGTTGTCTTTGTTGATGATTATTCCTGCTATAGCTGGATTTTTCATATGAAACATCGGTCTGAATTATTGCAAGTATATTCTAATTTTGCAAAAAATGTTAAAACTCAATTTTCCAAACGTATCAAAATTTTTCGATTTGATAATGCTCTTGAGTACACTCAATATGCTTTCCAAGCTGTTTTGCATTCCTGTGGCACTATTCATCAACTAACTTGTCCAGGTACCTTTCAACAAAATGGTAAAGCCGAATGAAAATTTCGTCATATTTTTAACACTATTCGTGCTCTCCTTCTCTCTGCCAAAGCTCCTGCTCCTTTTTAGGTCAAAGCTACTCTTCATGTTATTCATGCTATTAATCGCATTCCAAGTCCTGTTATCAAAAATCAAACTCCATATGAGCGCCTTTTTGGGTCACCTCCAGACTATCACCACATTCACTCTTTCGATTCTGCTTGTTTCATTCTTCTTCAGCCACATGAGCATAACAAACTTGAGCCTCGGTCAAGGCTTTGTTGTTTTCTTGGCCATGGCGAAACTCAAAAGGGGTATCGGTGTTACGATCCTGTCTCTAGTCGTCTTCATATCTCCCGCAATGTTGTCTTTTGGGAACATCGCTCCTTTGTTAAGCTCTCTCACTTCCGTGCTTCCCTATCTTCCTCCTCTGTTTTAGATCTTTTTCTAAATGAGGCACATATTCCTTCTGTAACTGCTCCTAATCCTCCTGTAGTTGCTCTTGATTCTCCTATAGACTTCTCTGTCCAACCACCAGATACCTTCAATCCTTTTCCTAGCTCACCCTTTAATGAACAGGTCGAAGACGAGCTATCCAACCCTGAGCTTGGGTCCCCTACTCCTGCTCCACTTGAAGATCTTGCACAATACATTCCACCTTGTCACTCAACTCAGGTAAGATCCATTCCTGCACATTTACTTGACTATCATTGTTACATTGCCCTTGCTACACTGCACGAGCCTCACACCTATCGTGAGGCTTCCACTGGCCCTTTATGGCAGATTGCAATGAAAGAGGAACTTGATTCATTATCTAAAAACCGTACTTGGGATTTGGTAACTCCCCCCCCCCCCTTGGGAAATTTGTAGTTGGGTCCATTGAGCACTACAAAGCTTGTCTTGTTGCAAAAGGTTTTATACAGGAGTATGAGATTGATTATGAAGAGACCTTTGCTCCGATTGCTCGCATCTCATCTGTTCGTGCCCTTTTAGTTGTTGCTACTGCCAGTAAATGGGACATTTTTCAAATTGATGTAAAAAATGCATTCCTTAATGGGGATTTAAGTGAAGAAGTTTATATGCAATCTCCTCTTGGTCTCTCTGTTGAATCAAACAAGGTTTATCACCTTCGACGTGAACTTTATGGCCTTAAACAAGCTCCACGAGCTTGGTTTGCCAAATTCAGCTCTACCATCTCTCGCTTGGGTTACATGGCCAGTCATTATGATTTTGCCTTATTTCTTCGTCGTACTGACAAAGACACTATTTTACTTCTCCTGTATATGGATGATATGATCATAATTGGTGATGACCTTAGTAGCATTCAAGAACTCAAAGATTTTCTCAGTCAGTAGTTTGAAATGAAAGATCTTGGACATCTCAGCTACTTCTTGGGTCTTGAAATTACTCATTCTACAGATGGACTTTATATTACTCAAGCCAAGTATGCCTCTGAACTCTTGTCTCGAGCTGGACTCACTGATAGCAAGACTGTTGACACTCCAATTGAATTTAATGCGCATCTGACTCCCTCAGGAGGGAAACCATTGTTTAATCCCTCTCTTTACAGATGCTTAGTTGGCAGCCTAGTTTATCTCACTGTCACTCTTCTAGATAGTTTCTATGCTATTCACCAAGTGAGCCAGTATTTGTCTGCTCGACGATCGACTCACTATGTTGTTGTTTTGCACATTCTTCGATACCTAAAAGGCACTTTCTTTCATGGTCTTTTCTACTCTGCTTAGTCTCCTCTTGTTCTCTGAGCATTTTCCAATGCTGATTGGGCAGGAGATCCCACTGATCGCAGGTCCACCACTGGTTATTGCTTTCTTTTTGCTTCTTCTCTGATTTCTTGGCGAAGCAAGAAACAAACTCATGTGGCCCGCTCCAGTACTGAAGCAGAATATCGTGCCCTTACTGATACCACATCTGAGCTCCTTTGGATACAATGGTTTCTCAAAGACTTAGGTGTGTCCACATCCTTTGCTACTCCTCTTTATTGTGACATCCAGAGTGTCATTCATATTGCTCACAATGATGTCTTCCATGAACGGACTAAACACATCTAGATCGATCGTCATTTTAGCTGTTATCATCTTGTCCATAGTGCTCTCAAGCTGATCTCAGTCTCCTCTAAAGATCAACTTGCAGATATCTTCACCAAGTCACATCCTAAGGGATGCCTTCGTACTTTGGTTGACAACATCAAGTTGGTCTCACATCCACCTTGAGTTTGAGAGAGGTTGTTAACGTGTATTAGGGTATGTGGGCTTTAGGCCCACCTTGTTTACTTGTATAGCACACTTACTTGTACTGCATACTCTACCTCCTATATAAAGACACTCATGTATATTTTATTACTTGAGAAATATAATACACTTATTCAGTATTTCTATAAATAATAAAATCTTCCAACCCAAAGGGTGTTCCAACAAAGATATTCTATTTCCACAGATTCCAAATCTCTTGTGAACTTTTATTTCATCAATAGTTCCTCAAAATAAAAGATCATCAACAAAGACAAAATTACAATTTCTCCAATGCATAAACAAATTAAGCTCAACGATAAGGTTCCAATCTCGACCCAAATTGGCACTGTATTTATCCAAGAACTCTCTAATTCACGATTGCCTCAAGAATCTGGAAGAATTTAAAGGGGGAGATAGTGGGGGGAGGGGGGAGGGGAGTGAGATAACTCAATAAGTGGAATTTACTAACATGGGTGTGGAAATGTGTCATTTTAATACAATATTACTTTTTCAGCAACTTCACTACTTGCAAAGAAAATTAAGATAGCAATTATAGATATTTCTAAAATAACAGTGTAGGAAGAGCTCTAAAAACTTAAAATGTAGATACAAAAAGTTTCCCTTGTAAGCAACTTATAGTTTCCCCTCATTGCAACCACACTCATCCACGTGGCCTGCATCTATTGTGTTCACCACAATGCAATCACACCATAATATATCAAATTCAATAGCATTAAAAAATTCCCTAATAGTATACTCCCTTACTAAGGAGCTACAAAAAGTGCATTGTCCTCTCTTTAGGATTGTCTCTTACTAAGTACTAGCAACGGTATGACTATCCCTTGCTAAGAACTAAATACAATACCAAGCTTTTAATCACAACTTACCATAGGGTTCAAATCAATTTTCAAAATACTCACAGTAAATAAGTTGCACATCACATAAAATTGAAAATATCATTTGCAAGTGTAAACTACACAAATCCAATCATAATGTTCAGAAATACCTACTCACTTGGACAGCCTTATACACACATACCTATTTGAAATAAATTCAACTCGTCGTACAATGTTATCAAATTACAAGTAATAAAAGTTTTCACATAAAATATTTAAAAGAAGAGAAATGATATGTCTACGACATTTCTACAACATTTTTACAACAAATCCTAAGTGGCAGGTTGTTACTAGTTGTTATTGTTGGGGCAAAAAAGTAATCTTAGTGTTAGTTTCAAATTTGAACCAATAACAACTAACCACCTGTGATTTGTTGTAAAAATGTTGTAGAAATATTGTAGACATAGCATCTCTCTTAAAAGAATATGAAAATATTTTTTCGTTATAACTTAAAAGCATAGTTTGATAGTTAAAACTATTTTTTGGAAAAACTCCCAAATTAGTAAACACCATTTACCTTTTATTTTACAAAATGAAATCAATACACCTTGAGTCACAATAAATTCATAGAGTTAGAACCTACCTAGCAAACATTAAAACCAGTCACAATAAATTCATAGAGTTAGAACCTACCTAGCAAACATTAAAACCAAAATATAGGTCCATCAATCCACAAATCCACAAATTCTCTACCGTAAGAGTTGTTATAATGCTTAGTAATACTAACATTGACAACATTAATATTTCTAAATTTTTGCATTCCTTTTACTTGATGTACAGAACACTTTCAGCATGTATATGCCTTGTTCTAGGCCCCAAATTTCCAATATCTATCAATCAGAGCACATATAGCAATTTCAGGTCATGTTATTTCTAATTCTACTAGCTAGATTATTAAGCTATACTCTTAGGATATTTAATTATAAAACCTTAAAGATATCACTTTGTCTAGAGTGTTGTATTTGTAAGGCCTCTATTAATCTAAGCAAGCGAACCAAGCAGTGGGGACTTACCTGAATCCGCAGTACTCAAACGTAAAGTCTGTATAAGCCCTGTAAGTGCGGGTGACTAGGGTTTCAACCCAACCAAAGCCCACTCTTTCTTCTTTATCCACTAGGCCTAAAATTATTGGCTCTCGTATAACGTCTTTAGGCCCAAATTAAATTAAATTTATTAAACCATGGGCCTCAACCTTTATTTTATATATGTTATATAAAATGATGGGCTGTTACAATGCTAGAGGAGAAAACATTACCTAAAGCCTCAAATAATTTTATGTGGGCTATTGGGAACTGGATTT
This sequence comes from Notholithocarpus densiflorus, assembly GCA_030021035.2. Classification (NCBI taxonomy): domain Eukaryota; kingdom Viridiplantae; phylum Streptophyta; class Magnoliopsida; order Fagales; family Fagaceae; genus Notholithocarpus; species Notholithocarpus densiflorus. The sequence goes on along the minus strand of JARYZH020000115.1, from coordinate 617,706 downwards.
GTAACTCAGATGGGCCAAGATCACCACAGCCTCTTTTTAGACAAATCTTGTCTATATATAAAAAAAGCGTTAATGTGCCTCTTTGTCTTTAGTTTGTTCAAGTGGCACTGTAGCTACAGTAGCTACATTTTTTTTTTTTTTTTTAGTCGTCCATTTGCACTTTTTTCATTTTAAAATATTTATGTGAATTGGCATGTATATTGTTATACTTAGACAATAAATTTCACAATATTTTCACAATTATTGAGGTATCAATTTCTTATAAGTCGAAATAATAAAATATGAAACTGTAATTAATCACAAATGAAAATAAATGTTTTGTGAAAATGTTGTAACACTTGTTGTTATCACAATATTTTCACAATTTTGGAGATCTCAGTTTCTTATAAATCAAATAAAAAAAATGCTAAGTCCACAACATTTTCACATTAATTTCACAATAAATCATAGGTAAGCTACTATTGATGGATAAAAAAGTGATATTAGTCGTGGGTCTATTTTAAAATCAGTAACAACTTGCCAATTAGAATTTGTTATGAAAATATTATAGATATAGCATTTTTATAAAAATAAATAATAATATATCAGACTGAAACTTACAACAGCTGAAAAATAAAGGTATTGTGACAATTTGATATGATCTTAGACTTCTTTTTTGGTTTAGTCAAATTTGGTGAGCATAAATTCACTGTTTCATGCATAATTTTTTTTTTTTTTTTGATCTTTTGTTTGTTGTTTTTTTAATGCATAGTTTAAAGTGGTTGTCCCAATTAAAACCAATAACAATTTACCATCTAGGATTTATTGTGAAAACGTTGTGGACGTAACATTACTCTAAAATAAAATTATAAAATATCATATCAGGGCCCACCATAGCTAAAATAAAGGTATTAAAAAAATATCGTGACATTTACCGTGTTCCTGACTTTTTTTTTATCCAATTTGTTGAGCTATCATAGTTTTATGAACAGTTTTCTTGAGCTGACTTTTTTTTTTTTTTTTTTAACACATTGTTTAAAGTAAAAAACACATGGTTTTACCAACAAAAAAAAAAAAAAGAGTTATGAAAAAAAGTACTTTCCTCCTTTATGTTTGGGGTTGTTTCATCCCCCCCAATTTTAAAGTTGAATAATTTCCTTCTTTATATTTTGTAGACAAGTATATAGTTCCTACTATTACTCTCTTAGTTAAACCCTAACAAAATCTTATGATTCCTAGAATATTTCATTGTGCTAAATGCCTCATTAAATTTTAATGTCCCAAAAATTTTCTTCATGTATTTTGAGTTTTATGTATTAGTCATACTTAGAAAGTAAAATGATGATGTATGGTATTCTATTTGTTACCTAGAGAACACTAATTTATTAGTAGTTTAAATCTTCTAGATTTATAATTTTATCTTATAAATACTTTAATGACATATGTCTTTTTTTATTTTGTTCTTCTTTTATTTTTTTTCTTTCTTAAAATGGTGTTCATTAAAAATTAAGTAATCTAGGCATCGTAGTTAGGCTCATAAAATAAAATGATATAGAAGGAAGTATGAATAACAAAATATTCATTGCAAATGGTTGTAGGTATTTAATTTGATGAAAAGTTTCAATTCTAGCATATGTCATCATTTATTGTGAAAATTTAAATATTGTTACAATGCTTTATCAAAACTTCGTTCTTAATTGTTGAAAGATGACGACATTTGTTATCATTCTTAGTGGTTTTTTTTTTTTTTTGATGAATAGATAATGTCTTTAGTAAATAGGTTTTGAAAAATGAAAAAAGTATTTTTAATCAAATGATACCACGTCATTCATATCAAAATTCAATAAATGAAAGACATGTGTGCAAAAATAACTGGCCACTAACACATGTCTTTCAATTATTAGTGGATTAGTTATTTTTTACTGACACGTCTCACACTTATTGGATTTTGATACCGCTGACATAGTATCATTTGATACCAAATACCTTCTCCTAAGAAATTATCATACTGAATAGATAGTCATATGTTAAATAAATATTCTAAATTTAAATACATGGTTTGATACTACTTCAAAAAAAAATTATATCTTAAATTTTCTCACTCAAGAGCAGCACGTGTCTTGCACGTGTAACCCTTACTAGTATTAATAAAATGACTACAAAGTGCTGAAAGAGCATAGTGATGATCGTTGCCACCCCCATATGATTAAGAATACTACCAATAATAATAAAATTGCAAGGGACACTTGATACACATTTTTTTAAAAAAAATTAAAATCCACTCAGAGGCTACTAGTAAAATCCAGCATTGCCTTTTAGAGAACAAAAAAAATCCACTCAGATCATCAGATTGAACTAAAAAGTTGTAGTTGCTTATCGTTTTTTTTTTTTAAATTCTAATTGCCATATGCAAGAAACTACAGTAATAAGACTAGAGCCCTAACGGGGTTCAGTACCCCACCAACCCCACTAATTAGAACACATCTGGATCATTGCCATTGCCATCATGGCAGCCATAGTAGTGTTTGTAGTGTTCATTAGCCTTGGTTTTTGGCTCAAGAAGAAGTTTATGGCTTGCGGTAGTGTAAAAGATCCACCACCACCACTGCTAGAAGGGACAAGGGAGGGCATTTGGAGAACAGTCACGATGAGGCTTTTCTGGAAGTGTTAAATTATTACATCAACAACAATAAGTTGCAATAAATATAATTTTTGGTTACAATAGAAGCTTTAATATATTGGGAAAAATTGTTACAATAACTTAAAATGAAGAAATTGTTGCAATAAATTGATACCAATTAGTTTGCAATTAATTGCAATGAAAATTTCAAACTAATAGCTTATTGCAATAATTTTATAATAATTCTTTTACAACCTATTACAATGGAAAATACGAAACTGCAATGAATATATCATTGCAATAACCTAATATCAACTATTTCATAATCTATCGCAATGATAAAATGAAGTAATTATCTATTACAATGAAAATATCATTGCAATAATTTAATTCAACTTATTTTGGCCAATTATTTGCAATAGATAATTACTCCCCCATTAAGCTTATTGCAATAGAGTTTATTGCAATAATTTAATCCAACTTTTATTGCAATAGTTTAAACTAACTTTTATTGCAATAGAGTTTATTGCAATAAAAGTTTTTTGTTGCACAAACCTATTACCTCATATTTTATTGCAACACCCTGTATCAATTATTGCAATAACTCAAATATTATTGCAACACCCCATATTTATTATTGCTCCACCATTAAGCTTCTTCTTGAGCAAGAGGAAGACGATGAGAAATGCTAGAATGAGGATGAGGATGACCAAGAACACTAGGAAGATGATGGCCATGGTGCCCTTCTTGTTAGAAGGATCAATGGGAATGAGTGGAATGGCAGTTGTTGGCTCCCCGATTGGTCCACCAAGTAAAGAAGGAGAGGTTTTGGGTAGGGTTGACATTTTCGGATTCAAAGTGAAGAGTGATGAAGAGGGAAGAAGGGTACGTTGTTGCATGCAAATGCAAAGACACAGACAAACTGTTTTTCTATTCCTTTCTTTTCGACGCAAATCCAGGAGAAACCTAAAAGTACGAGGGTTTGTTTATTAAAGGCTTAAATTCGGATTTCACGGCCAAGATGCATTCAAAATAAATCAAGGGTCCAAGACTTGCCACGTCAATTAAAAAATATATTTTTTCTTTTTAATTTAACACCATTTTGCTAACAATTTTGTTAGTTACTATGTTTCTGAAACTATTTAGGAAACTAGGAGGAGCAAAAACATACAAAGCTTCCTATGGGGATAATTTGGTAGCAGTGTGGTAATTGGGAAAAACTGCAATAAATATAATTTTTGGTTGCAATAGAAGCTTTAATATATTAGGAAAAATTGTTACAATAACTTAAAATGAAGAAATTGTTGCAATAAATTGATACTAATTAGTTTTGCAATCCATTGCAATGAAAATTCCAAACTAATAGCTTATTGCAATAATTTGATAATAACTTTTACAATCTATTACAATGGAAAATACGAAACTGCAACAAATATATCATTGCAATAACCTAATATCAACTATTTCATAATCTATCGCAATGACAAAATGAAGTAATTATCTATTACAATGAAAATATCATTGCAATAATTTAATCCAACTTATTTACAATGACAAAATGAAGTAATTATCTCATCCTTCTCTTTGTTGGGGTTTTATTTTTTTTTCTTTTTTTCTTTTTTTCTTTTTTCTTAATTTCCTTGTCTTATTCTCTGATTTTGGGAGTTTTTACATCTTTTAGGAACAACCCTTTTCATATTGATGAAAAAGAACTACTTTGGATCTGATGGGTTGGTGGGGTTTTGTGTTTTTTGTGATGTTATGTTGTTTTATTGTGTTATTTTTCTTAGCATGCAAAAAGGGACTAATGGGTTTGTGTTGTTAGTGTCTGTTTTTCTATGCATTATTTTATTTTTTATTTTTTTATTTTATTTTTTTCATTTGGGCTCTTGTTGCGAGATTCTATATAACAAAACAGATTGTAGAAATGTTGGATCTCAATTAGTATGATTGCTGAATTCTGTTTTGAGGTTTAGCCTTCATGTAAATGTCTAGTTTTGGTCAGTAATAGAATTACTTATATGTTTCTATAATTGCCTGTTAATGTGTTTCTATAATTTCTATATGATAGAGGTAGTGTCTTATGCTGAATTTTAACTCCTATGGTTGGTGATTGCTGTCAATATCTGTTATTTTTCTGTTATTATTCAAGTTTGGACTATTCTTTAAATAATCACCTGTGGCACAGCTTGTTACTAGTGTCTCTGCTTCTATCTGTCTCTGAATTTCTTTCATTTTACAATGGACCATGTAGTTGGAAGTTAGAACTTGACATATTCAATGATGAAGTCAAATCTTTCTCAAAAAAAAAAAAAAATGATTACGTCAAATGACAAAAACTCCTTTTTTCACTTTTATGTTTTGTATGTTGTCTTGTATCTCTATTCTAGTTTCAAATCAAGAAAACCTTGATAGCACATAGCAGAATAGTTAACATTATTTGTACTTTTCCTAGTACATTGTCAGATCAAATATGAGAATTTCCTTTACTTCAATTTTAATAAGAGACTTTAATTGAGCTAAACTCGAACCAACTTAAAGCTTCAGAGTTGAAATAGTAACAAAGAAGACATAGAGGTGTGCAATTACTTTTCCCTAGGATTAAATGGATCCCAAATTGTAAGATTATTGTTCTTACTGCCTAGCTTGAGGCATAAACCTAGATTATTGAAACTTTGTATAATTACAGGCTTTTCAACTCACTGGCCTATATATTTTCTTCATTACCACAACTTCATATCAGCAACTCAGTTTTCCTCAAAACCTAACTGCATTTAAGTACAGCTGCAATTTGTGTCCTGTCTAAATGGAGACATTTAAATGAGGATACAGTAATATAACACATGGGGTGGTCACCAATGTATGATAATCTCTAAGCATTAATGAATGGAAATTTGAGCTGGTTATTGCATTCGATTGGAGCCCAAATTAATTATTGCTGACTTATATGGGAGCTTTATAGGAACTGGGAAGTGTAAGTGTAAGGAATAAGCTTCTTATGGTGCTTGTTTTCCCTCATTTTCTAGGTGACCAATCAGGTCAAAATGGGGTTTGTGTTGTTTCAGCTACTATTTAAAGGTTCAACCTGAGAAGTTTTAGTGGGACTTTGATATTGAATCCTTATTTTCTGTTGGCTAAATTTGGAGCATTATGTCATATCTCTATGTTTTTCTTTTGTGAATGCATTGTTTAATGATTGATTTGTTTTGTGTGGTAAAAGGTCATGGATTCAATGGAGCCTACACAACCTAATGTTGCCACTACAAGACCAACTATGAGACCTCCTCGTCCACCGCAGGCGATATCTTCTTCTAATCCTAATAAAAGAAAATCACCATCAACGGCTTGGGACCACTTTAAGAAGTTTATAGATAAGGAAGGTAGAACTAAGACAAGATGTATATATTGTAGCAAGGAGTACATGGCTGATAGCAAAATTTATGGGACATCTAATTTAAAAAACCATACACCCATTTGTCCTGAATATCTTTTTAATGAACTGCATGATGGACAAGACCCATTGTCCAAGGATGTAAAGGAGGGAAATCTAGTGCCTAGGACTTTTACAAATGTTGTGGGTAGAAAAGTTCTTGCTGAGATGATCATATTGGATGAGCTTCCATTTAGGTTTGTAGAGAATCAAGGATTCAGAAGGTTTTGTAATGTCTTCCAACCTAATTTTAATATTCCATCTCACTTCACGGTAGCTAAAGATGTGAGTCGGATTTATTTTGAAGAAAAGGATAAGTTGAGAAATGCCTTGAGAGGCCGTAGGCTTTGCCTTACCATTGACACATGGACTTCAATACAAAATTTTAATTACATGTGTCTTACTTGTCATTTTATAGATGATGATTGGAAGCTACATAAAATAATTTTGAATTTTTGTATTGTTGATAACCATAAGGGAAAAACCATTGGCAAAATGGTTTAATCTTGTTTAGAAGAGTGGAATATTGAGGGGATTTTCACCTTGACGGTGGATAATGTTTCCTCAAATGACATAGCCATTAGTTACTTGAAAGAAGCTACTAATATGTGGAAAGGTACTGTTTTGGGGAATGAATTTGTTCATGTGAGGTGTTGTGCTCACATCCTGAATCTTATTGTGACCGATGGCTTAAAACATCATAATATGTCAATTGATAGGGTGCGTCATGCGGTTAGATATGTGAAAGCTTCTCCAAATAGGTTACAAACCTTCAAGAGGTGTGTGGAGAAAGTGAAAATAGAGTCAAAGGCTATTCTATGTTTGGATGTGGCCACTAGATGGAACTCCACCTATAAAATGTTGGAAAATGCTGAAAAGTTTGAACATGCATTCAAACGGATGGAATATGAAGATCTTGATTATATTCTACACTTTCGGGATGGGGACTATGATAGGAGACCTCCAAATGAGGATGATTGGGAGACGTGTAGAAAATATGTTAAGTTTTTGAAACTTTTTTATAATGCCACAAAGAGGTTTTCGGGTTCCTTGTATATAACATCAAATGCTTTCTTTGATGAGATATATATGATTAAAAGAAAGATAGATCTATTTTCTAGGAGTGAGGGCCATTTTTTGTACTCAATGGCAAAAACAATGAAAGAGAAGTTTGACAAGTATTGGGGGAGCGGGGAGGATTCATCAAAGAAGGGAAATGTGCTTTTGTATGTTGCTGTGGTGCTTGATCCTCGAAAGAAGTTGGATTATTTGAATTATTGTTTATCAAAATTGTATGGGGAGAATGTTGCTAAGGTTATCACTGACCTTGTGAAAGGTGTATTGGAACGCTTGTATGAGCATTATAATTCAACTCATTCATCATATGTGTCTGTACAAAGTGCGAGTGAGATATCAAGGATGGAAGGTGTTGATGTTGATGATGATGATGATCCAGACATATTTATTGCCTCTCAATAAAAGACTTTTAGGCAAGGAAAACAACCTGTTGGGTGTGTACATGAGGTTGCAAAATACTTGATGGAGAATAGTGAAGGGGAAAATGACAAAAACTTTAATATACTGGCTTGGTGGAAGTATAATACTAATAAGTATAGTATACTATCTCGACTGGCACGAGATGTGTTGGCTATACCTGTTTCTACTGTGGCTTCTGAGTCGGTATTTAGTATGGGAGGACATATACTAGACCTATTTCGTAGTTCACTTGCCCCTGAGATGGTACAATCTCTCATATGTACTCAAAATTGGCTTCAATTTTCAGTGCAAATTTCACTTCAACAAGCCATGGATGATGTTGAGCTATTTGAAAATTATAGAAAATGTAATGTTTTTAAAATTTATTAACTTGTGCTTTAACTGAAATTTAATATATCTTGTTAGTGCATTAAATAAAATTTAATATATATTGTTGTTCTAAAATGTTTTGAAGCTTTTTTGGAAGCGAAGTTAGCTTCACCTTCAGCAGCATCACCTTCACCATCAAGCACTGTTACAAATCTTGACTGATCTGCCTACATACATTGGTGAGTTTCGCTTTTGCGTTTATTACTTGAGCTGCTATTCCAATAGGCTGCCTCTCTCTATACCTATAAGCTCCCAACCTCACATCTTCTTCCTTTCCTTCCATTTTGTTTCTCTAGTTTTTGAAAAGAACAATGCTTGTGCTCTTACTATCTCAATGTGGTATACTTAAGGCTTTTTGCAAGCACAAGTTATGAACATATGATTCTAGGATGTGCTTTGCATGTTCCTCATGCCAAAAATAGGTTATGAACCTACTTTAGGCTTTTTGTTTAACTAATGATCTTTATTTATTTATTTTATTGAGGCTTTGAAGCTGCTAAAATTGACAATTGTATTTGTACAAGGCTAGTAAATATTGATGGAAGCTACTACTGTTTTTGACTAAACTTTGTTATGAAGCATATTTGTGCCAAGATGAATTCTCTGATTAATATGACTTTGACTGTCAGTGAAAATACCTACCTAGGCATGGGTAAGGTTTCATTAGCACGTGCCTTGAATGGCAGTGGGATGTAATCCAAACAATTTTAAAAGAAAAGGGGGAAGCTTAGTGAAATGGTTTAGCTTTACTGGGGTTTTCTCCAAATGTTCTGTGTTCAACAAAAAATTCATGGTGATTAAATTTGTAATTATAAGACTAAAGCCTGTTGAAAGTTGGTTTCAGAGTCTGCAATAATTGAATTGGTCTTAAGAATGTTTGTTTGATGATGGCATTAAAATCTAGACCACTATTAATTTCCACCGTATGTATTTTTCCATTTGATATGGTGGTTGTAACTGTGATTATATTGTGAATTATAATTCTGATTTCCCTATGGTGACATATATTGATTTTGACCTCTCTATGCCTTACTGATTCTGATTTATTTTATTATTATTTTTATAATGCCTTAGGATTCAAATGTTGGGGGTAAGGTTCTACTGCTGACAGCTTAATAAGGATTCCAATATTATTGGTTACATGCTCCTTTAATACCCATTTCATTTATGCAGGAACAAAAATGACTAAACAGATTGGAACAGCAAAGCCAGTAGTCTTTTTTGAGTATGAACTCTTTGAAGGAGATCTTGACCACCTCAGAACTGTCAAAGCTACACCAACTCAGACTGATCCATGGATTGATCCTTTCTCATTGAAACTTAAGCACAGGATTGGGCAGGGCCCCTTTAGCAACGCATCATCAATTGGGTTATACTTTTTAATGATTTGGGTTTTTATGCTTGTGGATAGAGCCATAACTTATATACTTTGTAATGATTTGAGTTTTTCTTTTGCTTCTTTAGACCTATGAAAAGGTTGATATATTCAGGTTGTTTTATTATTAGAATCCAAGTTGATGAATTCAGGTTGTTTTATTATTAGAATTTAGGTTTTTATTATTGATTTTCTTGACAATATTGGATGATTTGGGTTGATGAATTCAGGTTGTTTTATTATTGATTTTTTTGACAATATTGGATGACTTGGGTTTTCTTTAAAGAAGTGAATGATGGTTCTATTATGGAATTGTGCTTCTTGGAAGAGATTGGTGAAGGAATATATGAACAGCTAGCAATATATATCTTTAAAAAAAAAAAAAAAAAAAAGGCGTAAATGCACTTTTAGTCCCTACATTTTGGCTTTTTTCCATTTTGGTCCTTACATTTTAATTTTACCACTTTGTCCCTAAACCAATTAACGTGTTCCATTTTGGTCATTTTCGTCAGTTAACCGACAGAAATTGCTGAGGTGGCAGCCGGAAGAATTAAAATATTATAAAAAATGCCACATCACCCCTGACACATCAGCATCTATTTTTTTTATAAATAATTTGTCAATTTTTACTAAATAAAAAAAGAAAATTAAAAAACACAAACTCAAATTAAAAAACACAAAAACACAAGAACACAGACCCATAAAATCAGACCCAAGAACACGAATTTAATTAAAATATCACTTCTTTCTCTCTCTTCTTTCAATCACACGGTCACTCCTCTCTCTCATTTCTCATCTTCCTTTCTCTCTTCCCTCTCTCTGATTCGGTGTCTCTCTCAGATCGACGTGGACTGGAGATCAAAATCGGCAGCATAGACTGAAGATCGGCGACAACAGGGTGGTTTGGCGATCGGCGGCGATGGCGTGGTGGTTTGGAGCGGCGACGATGGTGGATTCTCTCTCTTTCTCTCATTCCGATCCTCTCTTTCACTCACTCTGATTCTCTCTCTCAGATTGGATGTGGGTTTTGGTTTTGCTTTGAATTTTTGTTGTGGGTATTGATGCAAGATTCATGGTGGCGGCGGTAGGGGATTGTTGTGTTGTTGGTGGGGATGGGTTCACTGTGGGTTTAGGGAGGTTGCTACTGATGTGGGTGGCGATTTGGTGGCAATGGGTCTGTGGGTGTTCTGATTCTCTCTCTCAAATTGGGTGTAAGTTTTGGTTCTGCTTTGAATTTTTGTTGTGGGTATCAGTGCATCTGTAGGTTCATGGTGGTGGCAGTGAAGGGTTTCTGTGCAGGTTCAACTTTGTATTATTTTATTAAAAACTCAAACAAAACCCAGTTTATTTTCACACACTTAATCCCTTGAGTTTTTGGGTTTCTGGGTTTTTGAGTGTTTGAGATTTCTGGGTTTTCTTTGATTTTATGATTGTGGCTATGAATCTTTGGGGAAGAACGAGAAAAACTGATGGGTTTTCAGTATGGGTCTTTCAACATTGGTCTTTGCTCTCTTCTCAAATTTTATTACATTATTGATTTGATTTTAAGTGGGAAAGGAAGTTGATTCAATGGGTTTAATTTTGAATTCGTGTTCTTGGGTCTAATTTTCTGGTTTGTGTTCTTGTGTTTTTAAATTTGATTTTGTGTTTTTAAATTTTCTTTTTTTATTTAGTTAAAATTGACAAATTATTTATAAAAAAAAAATAGATGCTGATGTGTCAGGAGTGATGTGGCATTTTTATAATATTTTAATTCTTCCGACAATTTCCGTCGGTTGACTGACGGAAAGGACCAAAATGGAACGCGTTAATTAGTTTAAGGACTAAAAGTGGTAAAATTAAAATGTAGGGACCAAAATGGAAAAAAGCCAAAATGTAGGGACTAAAAGTGCATTTACGCCAAAAAAAAAAGGTGCCCAACCTGAGACCCGAAAAATCGACCTGATTACAGACCTGATTTTTCGGGTCGGGTTGGGTTGAAGGCAGCCAACCCCGATTTCTATCGGGTTGGGTTTCAGGTCACAGTAAACCCGACCCAACCCGACCCAATATCAATCCTAGTCAAAACTCAAAACCTGCAAACATGGGTTTCTGCACAATATTTGCGGACTAGTAAAACCTATAGTTTTATGTCACATTTAGTCCACCGAATCACAACCCCAACAATTAGCAAAAGCCAAACCATCAACAGGACTGTACTGAAGAGTACACATTATTGTAACTGAGAGGGCTATAAGTTTAAGCAGAATAATTAAAATATAGGAAAGATTCAACCTATATTCTTAGTTCATTAGCCCCGTCATATCAGGACAACCAGTTGGGTTTATCACAGCTGGCCTCGCATGTTGGCTTGCTGGGAGTCTTTCAGTAAGCTCAGTCTTGCTTCCAGAATTTGTTGCAATGGCATCTGCATTGGCAGATCTATGTTAGGGCCAGGGGGCAAAATTCTAATAAAATCTTGTGTGTGTGTGTGTGTATTAAGTATGTATAATTTTTTTTTTCGAAATTTTTATGGACAAATACTTGTAATAGTTACAATAAATTTATTATATCCAAATTGATGTATTTGCTCTGTTTAACTTTCTTTTGGATCAAATTTTCCTAAGTCTGCATACTATATACTTAGTATCCTATATTATCTTGGATTAACCATTGGTTAATTTCATAGGCATGTCACTTTAATTAAGAAAAAGTGGTTCTAGCTGAGTCAATTTGAATTTGAGTTTTAATTCAATCTAAACTTGATGTTTGTAATTGGATGTAAGTCCATTTCTAGACCCACTTTTGTTTATTAACTTGAGTTATTTCTTCATGTTGGTTTGCAATAGGGAAGACTGAAGTTGGACCAGTTATTGGTGTTGCTGGAAAGGACCATTGATAGGATGCACAATATACTTCTTCCCTTGTAATCAAATCTGTTGGGATGGACCATGATAAATTTAGTGTGATGTAGTTTGTATTTTTCTTCTGTTTGTTGTCAAATGCATGCTAATTATGTAATTACATGAAAGAGTTGTATAATACTATAATCTATCATGGACAGATATTTCTTACCCTATACCACATTGAAGTTATACATGGTTGTAATTAGAAGAATAGAGAGTATTGTAATATAAAATTAAATTGAAAATTTTAAAATCTCACTTGATCAAGATTTAAATTTTCTCTAGCAAAATTTAGTTTTGCTCAAGTGATTTAAGTTCCACTCCAACAAAGGACAAGCAAACTTTCTGTAAAGACCTTGCTTGAGTGAGGGATAAGGGAGACTTTTAGTCTGAATTTTTTTTTTCTATTATTGAAGAATTTACTCAAGTAAGAAGGGTTGTTCGCTCAAGAAACAATTGCAAAAAAAACATGTTTACTAGAAATTTTATAGAAAAACAAGAGAGCCTTGGCAATGAAGGTATAAGTCACCTTTCAAATGTGTTTATTATAATTATTATTTGTTTATTTTGTATAGAACTTGTTTTGAATCTGTACGTCTTTGATTTTGTTGAAGGGATTTGGATATATCTTTGATTGTATTGATATCTATAAAAAATTGGCCTTTGACCATCCTTTGTTGAAAGATCACAAAATCCAGGTAATTGACCAATGATCAAAACTATTTATTCCCATATCAAAAACAGTAAATAATTGGTTTTATATATGTGTGTGTGCGCGTGCATGCGTGTAGAATTTATTATTTAGAAATTAATGCAATATTATTGTTTAGAAAATTTATTCAAATATTGAATTTAAAGAAAGAATAGGACACTGAAATTAATCTTTTAACTATTGAGTATTTACTCAAGTTTAAAAGCAAAATATTTAAAAGCCCATAAAATAAAAGTGCAAAATTGAAGGAAAGTATGGATATTTGATCAAGATAACTCATTAAAAAAAAAAAAAAAAAAAATCAGACCATTCCAACAAAACTGCACAATTTGTTATTTTTCTTAAAAAATTATTTGTTTTTCATGGTTTAAACACTATTTTTTCAAATTTGTTATTTCTTTCGAACAGATTCAGAATTTTGTATGGTTCATCAGTTTGACAATTCAATCATCATTCTGATATGGTTATGATAACCGTGGTTTATGAATCATCAACTTTTGTCAATTTTTACATTTGTATGACTAAGGGTCTGTTTGGATATCGCTTATTGCTGAAAACTGAAAACACTGTAGCAAAATAATTTTTAAATGTGTGAATAGTACTGTGGGACCCAGTTTTAAAGTTTAGTTTTTTTTTTTTTTGAATAAAGTACTTGCCGGTCCTGTGAACAGTGCACAGGACCCACTAGAAAAGCATAATCCTACATCTGAAAACGTGAAACGCTCTTCTCAAAAAAAAAAAAAAGTGAAACGCAAACGCAAGTGCTTTTCAGCACTATCCAAACAGATACTAGATACTAACATTTGTAAATGTAATAACAAATGACTTGTTAGTACAAGGAGATATATAATAAAGATATAGAATGATTCAGATAAAATAGAATGACAAAAATAATATATATAAATAATCCACTCTTATTAGTTTGTTTAGAATACATTGTTGACCCCAAAAGTTTGAGACTAAGACTTCATTGTTATTTCTGTGTTTTAGTTATTATTAATGTTGTTGTGTTGTTATTATTATAACACTAATAAAGATTTGTAACTTGGTAAACACATTATGTTTTTTGGTTTGTGTTTTTGCTTCTTCACAGATGACCTCATTTTTCACTAAGAACAATAGAGACTGTAAGTCCATCACGAATCCGACCTTTAGTGATTGGTTTAGTGAAAGATGCTTGTCCATCAAGAACAGTTCCCATTCACAAGACAACAAAAGAGGATCTTATAGCATTTAGGTCATTGTCAAATGATATTCATCCTCAAATAGCAACATCTCCCTGTGTTCAAGTAAGTTCTTTGCTGTATATTTTGGGATGTTGAATGCAATTATAGCCACACTTGGTATAGAAAAAATTACACATCACATTTGTAACAAAGATATGTGGCTGTAAAAAAGAATCATGAAAATTGTTGTTCAACCTTAATATAGTTTTTGACAGCTAATATGTACAAAAAGAGGTAGAATAGATTTTTTCTGCATAAATTAAATGAAATTAAGTTAAAATAGAGTTGAGCTTATGAACAAACTTAGAGTTTAATTTATTCAAGAAATTAAAAAAAACCATGCTTAGGCTTTTTTTTTTTTTAATGCTCAAGTTTGGTTTGAGCTCCATAGCCAAGTAAACAAATCAAGCTTGAATACTTTAATCCTTGACTTAGTTTCATTCATTAAAATCCTTTCAAACGTACAACTTTTTATAAATATATATATATATAATTTTAGGGGTCAACTCCTCTCCAGTTTTATTTTCTTGTGTTTTCTCTTGTTTTTAAACAGATGGACACATGTTGTCCATAAAAGTAATGGTAAAAAATAAGGTCACGTCACAACATCATTTCTTACTGTTTTTTTTTTTTTTTTTTTTGAGAATCATTTCTTACTATTTTAACGCATTTCTTACTATTTTTTTTTTTTTTTTGAGAATCATTTCTTACTATTTTAACCACACTCTTTAGCAATAAACCCACTGTTCACACACCACTGCACTTGGCAGTGGATAATAAGGACCTGTTGGAAATCGTGCAGAAAATAACACCCGATATGAGAACCTATAGCTAGAGCATTCACAGCAGTGGAGCTAAAAATTTAGCTTTTTAGCTCTACCAAAAGTTACTTTATCTATTTTACCTATATATAGCTTTTTAGCTCTACCAAAAGTTACTTTATCTATTTTACCTATATACATACTGCAGCAGTAGATCTATTTTAGCTTTTAACACAATAAAATAATATAAACATCACAACAAAATAACATATCCATTACAATAAAATAATATATCCTATACAATAAACAACAATTACAACCACTTGCACCCGTCACCGTTACCGCCGCCGCCTCTGCCACCGCCGTCGCCGCTGCCACCACCGCCGCCGCCGTCACCGCTGTCACCCTTTCTGTGTGCTTCTCTTTGTGATTTTGTGCAACACATCAAATTACAGAAACAACAAAAAAATGTAAACTTTCCTGCACAAATTACAGAGACTACAGAACTTCTATTTCAAGAAAACCACACAACAAATTCCTGCAAACAGAAAATTCCCAATACATTCCAATACAAATACATTCTATCCATTCCAATACAAATACATTCTGTCCATTATACCCAACAAAAACAGCAAAAAAATCCCATAGTGCCAAATCAAAAATCACATACCTCACACAGTTCAACATCATTGCAAACAATCCTACATAGTGCCAACTGCCAACACACCATATCACATAGCTATATTTTTCACATAACACCAAATGTATACAAAGGTTTTTTTAATTTTGCCGACAACACACCATTTTCACCACAAAATAACACCATAAATGATGACACAAACCCAGAAAAATTAAGCCAAAACAACGAACACCCAAATGAAAAAATTCACTAATTCATCAAAGAAAAAAAAAAAAAAAAGATGAAAATATTCACTGATCTGAAGTGGATCGGCTGGGTCGGCGAGGTCTGAGGCGATCTGAGAGAGATGGGAGGCTAGGACGGCTCGGTCTGAGGCGATCGGCGGTGGGTCGAGCTTCGGCTGGGACGGCGGTGGGTCGAGCTTCGGCTGGGACAGCGGTGGGTCGAGCTTCGGCTGAGACGGCGGTGGGTCGAGCTTGAGAGTTTCAGGTGAGAGTGAGCTTGAGAGTTTTGAGAAAGCTGAGAGCAGAGTTTTGAGAGAAGTGAGAGCTGGAGAGAAATTTTTCAACAGATGGGAGCTTTGAGAGTGAGAGAGAGGACGGTGAGATGAAGAATAAAAGAAAGAAAAAAATAAACACAGCCCAGCATTATTTTAATCCGGGGGCTGAATAAACAATTTTTTTTTTTTTAGATGACTGCTACAGTGCACATCTATAGATAGATGTGCACTGTAGCAGTTCAGCTAAAAATTATTGCTATGCCTCCATTGCTGTGTGGCCCTTTTTGGTATTTTGGTGGAGCTAAAATAGCATTATAGCTATTTAGCTCCACTGCTACAAATGCTCTAAGCACAAACAGAGCTGCAAGAGAGGGAGACAACCCTTCTTTATTTCTCTCTCCGTCACTTTTCCAATTTCCCCTCTTTTCTCTCTCTCTCTCTCTCTAAAGCTAAGAATAAGATTAAAGCACCTCTACAGGAGAAGATCAAATCTTTATCCTCTCCTTTTCTCCATTTATAATTGCCCCCAAACTTCACAAATATTAGACATTTACCCCTAAATTTACCTAAACTTTACAAAAGAATATGGTTAGCCCCCAAAACTCTTCATATTTCTTGTATGACTCAATTAAACTAGTTCAATTTTATATTTTTTATAATTTTCCTCCCCTCCCCCCCCCCCCCCAAATTCCTAAAATCCTAATTCCGCTCCTGGCCAAAATCTAAGTCCTGAATGGTTAAGAAAATAATTTGAATACTAATAGGATGGATGGATGGTAACTTAAAATTTATACTTATGTTTTTTATATTCCCACCTTAATCTTTGATTTGATGCACTTCTATTGATCTAGGTAAAATTGTTTAGTCATGAATACAATAAATGAGGTGCGTTTTTAACGAAGAAAAATGGGTTGTTTATTCTTTTAGGAATAAGATGCCATTCATATTGAGAAAAAACCTGTTTTACTATAAGATATCATGACCAGTTTCTCCAAAAAAATAAAATAAAATAAATATCACGACCAAAAAGTCAATTTTTATAATTAATTAAAAAGGTTAAAGTTCTGATATCTATGGAAACAGGAAAAGTGGAATGAATTGGCAAAGAAAAAATAATTAATCACCTCGGGTCGTAGACATAATTGAATTGTATATATTGAGGCTTTTAATCTAGCTATGCTTGCCAAGCAGTGTTGGAGATTGATCCACAATACCCACTCCTTATTCTATAGGGTATATAAATCCTGGTACTTCCCAACATGCTCTTTTATGGAAGCAGATCTGGGCAACAACCCTTCATACGTTTGGAGAAGCTTGCTGGCTGCAAGGGAGGTGATTAGGGAAGGGTCAATGTGGAAGGTAGGAGATGGTTCCTCCATACAAGTCTCAAACCATAAATGGCTGCCAAACAGACCGGTGTTCCTTGGGACTCCTAGACCTCAAATGTATGTAAATGAGTTGATTGACAGGGCCACAATGCAATGGGATAGGGAGAAGATTTTCGATCTGTTTGCCTATAGGACTAGGATGGATATCTTATCTATTCCCTTGGCCAGCAACTCAGCTCGTGATGTTCTAGTTTGGAAGGAAAATTAGTCTCAGACCTTCACTGTGAAATCAGCATATCAGGTGGCTTGTAAGCTGAAGGAGACAACCCGGGTTGAACACTCTGCAGCAGCTTCAGACCGGCACATTTGGAGTAGTTTGTGGAAG